>VICI01000605.1:0-34162 GCA_019593645.1 Akabosia matsudoensis
AAGATGATCATTAATTCCTTCGAAGACGGATGGCATCGAGACGACTTTGTGTCTCGTGTGAAGGTCAAACATTCCCAAATCTATGTGTCCCAACGAGTTATCAAATGATAAATGAAGTCGACGCATGGGTCTGTTACATTCGAGACTTACGTGGTCAGCCTTGTCTTGAAAAATTAACCTTTAAATTGCAAACTTCGTCAAAAAGTAGCTGGCCAAATGCCCCTCGTCACGTCCCGGCAATCTGTCTCATTATGTGGCTCACAATTTATAATAAAGTTTGCCTTAATTTGTAAAAAGACAATGGCCACGTCAAAACCTATTCTGATCCGTCATTTTCATTTTCACTATTCAATGCTCGATCTAAAGGATAAAAACATGATGAAAAGTGAAACACTAAACACAAACAATTGTAGTACTGCTTATTTAGCAACTTGTCGATGCAAAGTAGTCACATTCTCTTCTGTACATTCAAAATCAATAAATGTTATGTTTACGAGTGACCATTAAAATCTGAGGATATGTTTACCAAGCTATCCCAGACTGTTGTAAAAAAGCAGTCTTATGAAATCGCAAGCAAAATACATAACCATCATCAAATGATTCTGTAAACTGACTCTTTTCCTGTTTACCTGCAATCATGATGAGGACGAGCCTACCTTCTGTTGCGAGTGTTCAATGTTTAACCTACATGAACTTGACGATCAATGAAATAAATATTTTGCTTTATGTACTGTACAACATTATTTTGAAAATTCTACAAATTGCTTGAACCCCACAACTTTACATTCCGTTTCGTTATACCTTTCAGTTTGCTACTGCCATTGCAGTCGTGAGTGTTCACTTTGAAGTGGCGCTGCTGAAAGAATTGATCTTTCGACTTCAAGTTATTTTGCATTTCATATTATGCCCCGACATGAGCTCTCATTCAATGAGAAAACGCAAAACTGCTTTTGCTGAGGGTAATCAAAAGTACCATGTAACTGGACGCTAAGGGGTGTACGCATAGGAATTCGTGTAGTTGCCGTTAATTTCACTTTATTTGCAATATCCACGAAGGCTATATTTGTGATCATTTCTATTTTGCCTCCAAGTGAGAAATCGAAAAGGACTGAGCCGTGTTGCAAGAATATTATTGTATTCAAAAGCTGGCGTACATTCCAACACTTCTGCTAGGTTTTTGACATAAGGAATGTGCATGTCAGTCGTATGGAAAATATGTGCACGATATCAAAGAAACCCCATTTTGCAAAGGACTCAGTTTCCCGTCTTTGAGTTGCAGTGGGTCAAAGTTTTTTTGAAAAAACAAGTAATTCATACTCCGTGCATTTTTAAGTGTCAATAAGGGTGTGNAGTGGGTCAAAGTTTTTTTGAAAAAACAAGTAATTCATACTCCGTGCATTTTTAAGTGTCAATAAGGGTGTGTTTTGTGTTGATGTAAATTTATTCCACCAAGCTAAAGGACGGCATTTGGACTGTATGCTATAGGCGGTCGTCAAAAAGTGTGGCTACACCGATAATCTACGCAAAGATAAGATTATCTAATGTTGATGGGTGTAATACTATCGCGTTTCGATTTCTTTTGAATTCATTAGTTCACGAGAGAAAAAATCCAATGTCACAATTTGTAATTAACGTAGAGTTATAGACCCTTATACGGCCATTAAGTTCGTGGTATTGCCAAATTGTACAGTATTACGTAGCGTGCTGTTTTGTGTGAACAAGGTCAATTTTGTCAAAGGTGGTTGTGACGTTTGCAAAAAAATCAAATAAATGCACGCACACGAATGTACATGCATCAAGTATTTCAAGTGGGTTAACTGACATGACAAGTATGAACAAGTAATAATATTACATACTATTTGTGGTAATACAATGAGCGACGGGATATTCAGAAGGGTAGTTTCAGAAAAAGCTTCGTATGAAGTGCTTAGTCATCGTCATCTTTGTAAGTTAACTTGACTAGAGTCTAAAGTTTGAATTGAAAGACGTGCTGAAGACTTTAACAATGTTATTATCCGCAGGAACTTATTGGATACATAGACGGAAAATTGGATCCGTACATTATTTACGTCAAACAGAATGCTAAGAGGCTGTATTAAAAGAGTCAATATAATGTACTTTTACGCACTAGCAAAGCCAGTAATGAACTGGCTAAAAATATAATGCAAGTTGATTAATGAGACTATCATCGGGGAAGTATGTATGGTTTTGCGTTCCGATATTAGGATTCAGATCCTGTATCAGCCAATACTTACCGTCGTGTGGCGATTGGCGCAGTATGTTGTAATTTTATCTAAGCCTTAGGTCAAGGATATTCTCCGAAGAAATACCTGTAAATACGTGTAGAAATTGAAAGTCAACCACATTCTGTCGACTTAGCAAGTTCATTAAGTGTCTATTAAGATTTTGGTGGCATTGTGACTGTTACGTGGCATAGTATTGTGTTGTCATCAATTTTAATGCATTCTTTGGATCTAATTGGAGAGCTATTCAGGTAATTATATATTCTTTCATTTAATTACAATCTCTTTCTTTTAATGTATGAACTAGGTATATATGAGGCCCGATGAAGGAAAAAATAACTAAGAACTACTGGTGAGACTGCCGATAGTGGTAAAATGAATACCTACTTTAATACTCTAGTTTACTTGTTCATCTGTCGTCCAAGAACTCTTCTTCTGATATTGAGAGAATGAAGCAGTTGAGAAAAAGCGATGCAGCCTTAAATTTTGTGGTTTAACTTAAGTTGTCGGAATCGGAAATGTGATAAACACATGCATTGAGTAAACTATATAGTGTTTTGCACAAGAATATGAGATTTTTATGAAGCACAGCGGTATTTCTTTAAGTTTATTTTCCTCTCTACTACACTCTACCGAAAGTATATTTTGTTTTTCTACTTGTTTGCAAAAAGACGTCGCTTCTTCATACGTGTTTGTGTTTCAAACAACCATATCTTCCTGCAAATTTCTCGCCACAAAGAAGCGTAGCAACATCGAGCACGTTTTGCTGTAAAACATCAATAGCCTTTTCTTTACGAATTGGAAAAGCAAACATCAACAGAGGCATCAGGAAAGTTTAAACATCAACTTTATTAATAGCTATCCCGAGTGACAAATTTTGTGACGAAATTGGCAGTGAAGATCGTAAAATCCAGCAATAAACAATTCGAAATGACCTGTATCGGTGCGTAATCCATCTTTCCAAATAACTTTCTCAAACATATCCATGCTGCGTTAGAGACTGGCAAAAAGAGTTCCAACACGATCTATGTATAACATATAACTTGCATACGTATTTAAATGGCATCTCTTATAATGCATATCGGTTGTATGTGTAGCTGAAAGCATAATAATTATATAATTTCAGACACATTTCTTTTCTTATTCTAGAGCAGCTAAAGAATTTTCTTACAGCCAAGTGAATTAGTTTAATGGACGACCATCTCGTTTCATACACAGAGAGAATAAAAGAAGCAATAGACTAGATCCTTTTGGGTATTAGTACATCCACTATAGCTTAATGTTGGTCCCTTATCCGCTGCTGGCACTTACGAATTCCTTTCGACTAGAGCGACCAAAGTTTTTACCCAATTTCAAAAGGTCTGCAGAATAGCTTTTATACTTTTTATTATTTTAGGCCTAGCAAAAAAGATTATCGCGCTCATAAGCTCCCGGGCAGACACTCAATATACATAAAATATTGCTTGTACGAAGATATTTAACCTTTTGTGGTATTGACAAGTTTTGCGTGAAACTAGGGCATTCTTGGTTGGTCGATATCGATTTCACACGTTTTCTGCAACGACTTATTATGCGAACTCATACAGATCATTTGCTATTTTCATTGCATTTGTTTTTTCTTTATTCTTACTTTTATTTTGCTTGACACATCCGCAGACAAAAACACACACACCGGATAATCTTACCAAGTCATAAAAAGGTTTTGAAATAATAAAAAATCGAATTTAAATAAAACTCCGTCGCAAATAACAAAACGACAGTAGAAGCACATAAAAATGTGTGCACTGTAAAATGTTCTGGTCATCAAGAATCTAAAGTGTACAACTAAAAGTTTTTCTTGTCACTATATTTTATTGCTTCTGTGACACTTTAGAAAAGTAGGTAGAACACCGTTTTTAGCTGACGTGTGTTTCTTTTACCGCATTGTGTTTCATTCTCAAGACGTCTTGAAACCATAAAATTCACATCTAGGGTCGTAACTAGAAGGTTTTAAATTTAAAGTAGAATAATGTGCAAAAAGTCTCCACTTTAAATGACTATTTCAGAGCTCGAGCAAGGAAATAAATAGCAACGCACCGTTGTACACTGGCTTTTTTGCAATGCGAAATTTTATATGGGTCTACTTTTTTACAGTCTGCTTCTAAAATGTATCGAAATTCATTTATTTACCTACTCATACCCATGTAGTTATTCAATCAAGACAGTCATTTACTCTTTACTCTCTCCGGGACAAATAAAAATTCAAAGGAGAAAAATATTGAATGAAAACAATGAAAAAAAAACTTCCTCGTCATTTCAACTGCAACTTTTCATTATGCTTGGTGCTTACTGTCAACGGAGGGAGTCAAAAGGAATTAATAAAATCTGAATTACCTGGTATGTACGTATAACTTGAATTAATTGGGGAATTAATAATGGTTTGCATAAATGTATAAAGTATAAACAGAGGGCATGTTCATTCATTCAAGTGTTTGCAGAAAAAAAAACAACAAATAATGATGCAACTCTGTGGTGAACAGCACGCCCCATCGTGTTCGAGCATAACCGGAAGGAAGTTTCTTTTAAGTTTAATAAAAAAAGGTTGCTAGGCCATCATCTCGTTATGTAATTACCAATTTTTAGTGTTCATATGGTAGGATTCTGTACCAATTAAGAATCTGCTTTCCATGAAAAAAAAAACCTGCACGTTATGTGTAGATTAAAAAATATCCTACGGGTATGTAATTAAAATTTTGACACATTGTGGTTAGTCGGCTTCTTTTTATCAACAACTATCTCGTACCATTGACCATAGTACGATGTGGTCGGTCGTATAAGCGTGCTTATTTGCAATTTATAGAGATGGACATAATCAGACCATAAGCAAAAAACTCCATATCTAAAAAATGCTGCGCAATGCGTCAAACGGAAATGAACAATTTGAGTTATTGCAACAATAAACCGGCGATTTTACTCCTATATGTCAATCAAAAGTGTTTCCTTGCTGTTGTATTTCTTGCCTATTTTGGTGATATTATTGACTAGATAGTGGATACTCTAGTTTTTTCGAATATTAATAATAGTAATCATGTGGTATGTGTACCAAATTGTAAGATGACAAAAACGGATATGACAGTAATCAGAACGAAAAATGTAATTTCCTTGCGTGTAAGGACCTCTTCCTATCAAGTGTCAGATGGGAGGGAGTTTACAAACCTGTTAACCCTCAAATTACAGAAATTGGAATTCAATTGATTGATAAGCTTGTTTTCATATTTATAGCTGCGGAATAGAGTTGAAGTTTCAGGCAAACTTCATAAAAGCTACTTGTTTTTGTTGCTATTTACATGTTTGGCTGGCGCTTTTTATTGGAAAACAAGTAAAAAACAAAACTTAGATGAACATGAAAAATAATTTAAACAATAAGAACTGCGTATCTGTCGTTTTATAAAAAATTATAAATTGTAAATTCGCATGCTTGTTAAGGAGCTGGGAAGTTTAATTACCCGTTCTTACTTAGAAATAATTTGTTTTTGATCCGAAACTTATTGTCCTGTCAGTATTGCAAATGGCAAATGGTAAAGCTAGTCAAACTAATTCTATAATTCGAACTATTTAATAAGCAAACAAGAGGAAATACATTTTGAGACCTGATTTGTATTCAGTACTGTTTTCATAACTTTCTACAAGTAGATTCGGGAAAGGATGAAAGATTCACTGGTTTCTAGTGAAATGGACTATGCAATTATCATACTAATCCTATATAGTACCCTCCTATGTATCAAAGTTTTTGTGCAGTAAGTGATCCTTGCACTTTTACCTTAGAATCAATCGCTTATTTACAAAAAAAAAAAAAAAAAAAAAAAAAAAAACAACAAGAAATAAGTGTTACTTGTGATCACCTTATGAAGTTAACTTTCTAATCTTCTTGCAAGCAATCAAATATAGTCATTTATAGTCAACTGTAAAGTAGCAGAAGGAAGCTCGTTCATTATTAATATCTCAAATAACTTCTTTTATTATTTTGGCCGCAGGATAAGATGATCGTCAAATAGGATCCATTTTTGGCAATGAGTGCCGCAATATAGTAGACATTTATGGACAAACCACATCTTGCGAAAGGCAAGTAAACATAGGAATGAATAAGGTGGTATTAAAATACCAAATGCAAAACTTTGAAGGAAAAATGAATGTCAAGTTTCTATTTTAATTGAATTGGGTTACTGTAAGGTAAACGTTACACCTGAGTTCAATTTTTACTTTCATTATGGTGTCTATTTCACAGAGCAGGGCTATTTACAAAATGTATCGCCACTATCATTATCGTCCGCCAGCTTTTAATGTGTGGCCTGACGTATTAATGTTGCTTTGTCCAAAATTGTATGCAAAACCTGAGTCTGTGTAACTGACTTGGTTAATGCAGTGCAGTCGTGACATGACATCTGCACGGAAGGGTTTTTTATGTGTAACTTGGTCAGTAGGTAAATCTTTCAGCATCGAAGCAGATAACAAGCTAGTTTTTCTCTCTCGAATACTACTGTCACTTAACCAGCAACATTCCATCCAAAAGCTTAGCAAAAACTAAGTAAGACTCAAAGCGAGTTTTCGTCTGAGCACTACCGCTGCGATATAAAGTTATTGACGCAAATATGTTCGGCTGAACAACATGCCTGGACTGCTTAGGAAAGCTGCATTCATGAATGCAATCAGTTCACATGAGTTGCTGTTTTTTTTTTTGTTCACATTTTTTGCTCATTTTGGATGCTTCATTGTGTTCAAAGTAAAGAAATAAAAGCGAGTTTTCGGACACACAGGATGGTTCACTTTGTACCTCGTGTACTTCACTGTTGTTGTTTTGAAGATGATACTGATGATGAAGACACGTTGTAAACAGGTAGGCCCGCCAATTTGGTAACGCCATGCGTGAATGAATGTATTTTTTGTTACCTTCTGCTGGTCACCTTGAAACTGGAACGACATAAGCTTGAGCCATAAACACATTTTGTTTATGGATGAACGAGTATTGCAAATATTGTTTTCTCTATATAATTCTTTGTTTTTTACACAGTTATATAGGTAAATATGGCATTCTTAACCTGCATGCAACATGAATTCACGGTATGCTTACTACCAAAGCCGAAAACTCGTTCAGTTACGGAAACTTTGGGCACCAACATCGTAATGCCCAAAACAAGGAATTAGAAACTCCGATTCAACAATGGAACAGAGGAACATAGAAATGGATATTATGAATTCATCATAATATTTTTTCTCTCAGAACAAACTTCAGCCATGAGACATCTGATTAGGCAACATAAAAAATGGGCAGCAAAAAATGACATTGCAAATAACGCAAAGGACGATGAAATAGCGAATGTCTGGCACTTTCGACAACAGCTGTATAAATAGATGTGCAAACTAAATTAAAGATGACTTTACAAACAACACCTGCACCTTGACAAGCCATCATCATAAGATAAAATTATAATCGAACTCGCATTTTATATATGAGTACAGGCGTGCAGACAATTTCCTTTTAAAATTAACATCACGTCAACTACATCACATGAAATACCAACCAAGACGCTTCCTTCCTCAACAATAATTTGATCATATTTGTTTTCCGATTGAAAATCTCATAACTAACTACTCGTGATAAACCTTCAACGTGGTCTGATGAATAAAGCATGTTGGCCATTTTATATTTCGATTAAACTTGACTCACTTCAAAGTTTTTAAATAATTAGTGTTGCACCCATAGATTTGTTGAGATATATAATAACACAAATCGTCGAAATTTTTTTTACGGGAACATCCATGTGCGGAGGTTAAAATTAAAAATCACAATCCTCCCAAGCTACCTAGGGACATTAAAACTGAGTTTCAGTTTTTATAACAATTTTAATGAAATGTTTGATTAGAAGATGCAATGCAGTGTTTTGCAAAAAAGTACTCTCTGTCAACAATTAGGTATAGGGAATAGCTGTGTGGGAAAACAGGAGACAAAAGTTTCTCAATGCAGCACAAACGACTTCTTTTGAAATGTTCAAACACTTTGTAACATGAAGGTCAAAGTGTACTGTAGCAAGTAGTAAATGCATCAATCATACTATTCTATAAAATCCATTAAAAAGTGCCATGTTAAAACTAAACTCCCTCCTCTGACTGACATACATGTCGCAAAGTAATACGCATGTAAACGAGCGATCATCGCTATGAAGAACTCTTTATAAGTATGCCAACGGTTTTGCATTCCACAGATTTCTAGGTCCGTCACTTCTGTGACGGGTAATTTAACTGGTAATCATATAAGAGTATACACTTTTGTTACTTAGCTAGGCCTTTCTCTTACTATGTCGCAATTGTCTAAGCATTAAGTTTTATATGTTACACCACTATGCAAACGTAAGAATTCTTTTGTTGAGGATTGCCTGGTTTGAATATTATAAATTTTAAAAAAGTATAGTTTTTTTGTTAAAAAAATCCTTGATTGCGTCAGTGTACACTAAAATGCATCATGCTATGGGTCCATGTTTTAAACACTGGTGATTTGATTTTTTAATTTGTGTAGAATATTATTACACCGTAGTCTGGCAATATGAAAAATCAGACGGAAAAGTTCTTTATGCATGTAACATACAGGGCGATTGTGGTTGAAGTCTAATCTGTAATCGCTATGTTTACAATCATCTTCTTCATAACTAAGAAACATCATGGACGATAGTGTGCCCATAACCAATCATGAAATAGTTTTCCGCAGACAGTACAGTATTTTATACGTACGCATGGGATAAACTACCAAATCCCTAAACTACAAATTGATCCTTAGGTTCTCAAAAATTCTTTATTTAGGTACGCTACCATATGTGGAAGAGACTGAGTAAGTTTCATTGTTAGGAAAAATGGAATATTTGGATTACGATTGACGCTATTACCAACTGGCTGCAGATTTCACTTTTAAACCTATGGCAGTTTTCTAGCTAGATTCATCTTCGTTTCCTTTTACAACTATCCATTGTTCAGATAAACATGAGCTTGTATTACAATCAAGATTCGGAACGTAATATCAGCTTTTTATCGTATGTTTAGCTGGAAAACCTCCATATAATAATCCTTTCTTCTGTATATTATCATATTCCGAGGGAATAGTGGGTCAAAATAGGAGTTTCTTACCCATATTGTATAAGTTAAATCTTTACGTAAATCATACCTTTCTGTGGAAATAAAGCAAAATAGGAATATATTAATGAGTCACTTAGTTTGCATCATGTTTCTTTTGCTGTCCTATAAGATGTTCATTAGTTTTTTCTTCAATGGCAATGGACAACTTAGTATGAGGAAACCCATAATTTTTTGTAGACACTTCACTTTCTTTTGCTAGTGCAGCATGCATTATCGTTAGGTATCACATACACGGATAAATTACATCGTTCCCTAGATAAAGAACAAGTTAAAATATAATGTGATAAAAAATCATTATGTAAAGGATGAGAATACAAGGAATACAAAGTATGTAAATCGACGATGTTTCAGAGAGATGACGTTGAAAGAGAATATGTCAAGGGAAGTTCTTAACTATAAGGACTCTCCTGTTACTTGAAATAAAAGAACTATTATAACATAGTGAGTACAATTACTGTGTATTGTGTATCGCTTGTATTTTGTATCAACTTGAAAAAGAATATCCTGCTGTTGTTCTTTGTATTGAAATTAATTGGTGTTGTTTTGATGGCATCGGTATTTTTCAATATCGTATAAAAAATGTAGAAAGTTGATAAATTATAATAATCATAGAAAATTTTTGAATCGGTCCAGAGTCCTTACCCTCGCATAGATTATGTTGGTGTAATTTCCTCTTTTATACAACAGCCATCAAATTATCATAAGTACCCGAAAGGGATACACTTGATGCCTTATATAATATTTCATCTTTAAAGAAGCTCGTCGTTGGGTTGAATATAATAAGGTATGCTGATGCTGCATGTCAACAGCTTAACAATATCCCAAGATTGAGGATTGTGTGTAGCATTGTAACAATAGTACAGTGCGATAAAACATTACCGTCATCCCTGTTCAAAGCTATTCTGTTCTGGTGAACAGTCAACATTTAATAGCACACCTGCACTACTGCCGTATGATTCATACGATGTACGAAGCTAATTCTCTTAATCCAGTGCCCGACCAGCAGTTGAACGGGGAAACATTTATATGAAATGGAATATGACAATTATGGTGGGTGATATGATAATGATAGTGTTTTATTTCAAACACCACCTAGTGCACAAGACAAATAGTTTTAGTTGTGTTTTTACATGATCCATGTTTATCGCATTTGTGCGATTATGGGAATATATCATTATTACTAGGACAGTGTGGCTTGGTTTGTAAAGATCGGAAATAGGAATGCTGTTGAGCAGATTCCTTCATGATTATAAGTTTGAGTTGGTCATGTAAAATATGTCACATTTTTTCATTCGTCCGATTAAAATATCTTTTTGTATCTTAATCAAAGTGCAACTGTTACAAGTTGAAAAATTTTTTACTTCTGTTTGTTGTTTTTCAGTAGATAAAATCAAGTATTTTGTATTCAATTAGCTTGGTTCCTGATGACCTGATGTTTACTGATAACATTTTTTGACCTTGTGAGGTGACAGACATTACGATGATGAATGATAACTGTAATTGGGAATGTAAAGGGGAAAGAATGGCCATAAGAGCACTGCTCCCTCAGATTGGAATAACATTGTTGTATATAACATGGGTAAAAGTCTAGCGGCTGTCAAAGATGTGTCATGATTGATGTATTCAATTTTTTTCTTCCTTTAACATTCAAAATCGATGGAGTCGGAAAAAGCGTAAGCCCAATAGATCGCAAGAAGAGATGCCTTCATCAGTTCTTGTCAAGCGTAGAATATCAAGGCGATCCTCGGACAGTTCAAAAACGAAATGAGAACTCGAAGTACCAGCAGTTTCTCACTAAAACTGTCCAATATAGGAAAAGCTAACCTGTGATTTAAAAAGGAAACGTAATGAATGATGGCGAAAACCGTAGTAAACGCATAACTAATTGTAAATATTTATTGATAGACTTAGTCTTGTGCTCGTAAATTTTTTCTCCTGAGCTGACAATTATTGAAATTTAGTAATTTAACTTTCTTCGATAAGGCTATCATATCAGATTTCATAAGTTTCAGGACACAAATCATCAAAAAAGTTCAAACTCTCCTGCTAACTCTTCCCTCGTATTCGATTCCCCTAAAATGCATCCCGATATGTTGCCTTCTTTAGAATGTAAAGATTATAGTACAAAAATTATGAATAAATTCATACTTTGACGGAGTTTTTTATTCATGATAACTCTTTAAGTTTTGATCAGCCTGTCTGCCTCTGTCTATGACCTCAAATAGTCACTTAATGACCTTTTCAAACCTCAAACATCAGCCGTGCCTGCGGTATCGCTATTTGACGCGTTTTAGCCATACTTTTTGCAAACCGTACAAAGCATTTCAGATTACACGTCTTGGATTGTTATACTTGACTAACACAATAATCCCAGCCAGCAGTTTTGATGTTTTGTCTTTTCGGTATACCTTGTACGTTCATCCGTTATCGAAATCAGTATAAAATATTTGTCTACTAGCGAAGACCTGTGTGGGCCATATAACCTGAATTGCAGTCTGATTGCAAAATAACTTTGCTACTTTTTGCTTGTTGCGCTCTCCTCAACAAAAACGAAAGATTAAAATACTTTTAAATTAAATAGAAAAATGTTATCCTGGCCTTATACTATATGATTGCATTTTTTGCGATGTAATTTTCTTCTCTAGCAGGAGATTATTAATGATCACGAGTATTTTATGCTTGTCAGAAAGTGAGCGTAATGGGTCTAATCACTGTACAGTGTAACTTTTGAATTTGTTTACTTGCACTAATATCTTAATAATTCAGCGAGTCCGTAAACTGTAACAGGAATGAGTGAATTCTTTTGCTATATTACTACAGTATCAACGGTTTTAAATGTGTGAAACGAATAGCTTCTTTGCTTACAAAAGTGCCTCCCAGACGAAATCAATGGGCAGCGGGCAGCAATGTTGGGTTGACTATCACTTAGCACGCTGTCTTGCAACGATGCATGTTAAATCGATATAGGAAGGAGCCCTCAGGACGTTCATTATTATGACATTTCTCTTTCTTTATTAAATTTCATTCGTGTCTAGCATACTAAAAGGCAGACGCGAAGTTACTCCACACAGTCATATATCGATGTTTAAATATAAATGTCGAGTTGAGGATGATACCATTCCCAGTTAAAATATTATAATTTTAAAATTTTGATTCTAAAGAGAAAGTTTATTGAATTTCGAACAGAATATATTTTTCATGCAATTTATGTATGAAAACTATGTTTGGCTACCTGAAAATCATTTGAGCACTCACGGCATCGTTAAAATTTCATTAATATTTTCAGGATGATGTTTTGCGCTCGAAGAAGAGAGTTGTACGTTGTACTAGAAAATACCATCGAAGAGGTTGGTGAAAAAGTGGTAATAATTATGAACCAAACGAATGGGTCTTTATTTCAGCGGAACTAACACCTAAATTTTCAGAAGATAGGGCTGCTATGTTGCAAGAATCAAATTTCTTTATATATGATATGACAAAAAGTATCTGTTCAAAGAAAAACAGATACAGCTGCAATTTGTCATCAAGTGATAATTTAAATATTTTCTTTCCTAGAATCATAGTGTAGTACATGGCCTTTGTATAATGATGATGTATAAATCTTAGGGTAGATTTGGTTTTCACCAAGCTAAGTGAAAACACCAATATGGTATGTATATATGAATTAAATATAACTTGGCTAGCGTTAGGAGAACACAATTTGCAATTTTTGGTATTTTCAATTGACTGTTATTCGATATATATGTACTATTAAGTGCAAGGGGATATGGGCTTGTTTATGGCTAAGACCAAAGACTCTTTAGGGACAGTCATTGTTTTTATGATGATTTCTCGTAATGTTTATGATCCCATCATATTTGTTATAGGGCCTAAGGTTTGATATGCTATGACACGTTGAATACTCTTGTACCAAATTGTATCCTACTGTGAAAATTTAATAAACAGCCGAAAGAAAAAGTTACTGAGCATATTTTTACTTGAATACTTTTTATTATTGAGCTCTTCGTCTGCAAACATACTAAAATAATATCAGTCGTAAATAGACGCACATGTTCGAGTAATTTATGCATCATTCCAGAGATAAAAGCGAAAGAGCACCATTGTTTAAGAAATTGTATTTGTTGAGTTTAAGTGATGTGAATGCCCTACAACCTTATTGAGTGCTGCCTCGGGTGGTGTGTTATGGGACATTGAGTCACAGATTTCAACGCATTTTTAGTTTATTACATGAGAACAATATTGAAGCTAACGTTTAGCATAGTGATTTGAGAATGCTCTTCGTTGACTTTCAATCTCGTTAGGGAAGACAAATGTAGACTTTGCTTCACTCACAACAAGCATTTTGATTTATTTCATTTTCTGCAATAAGAAATACTGGTTAAGTATCCTTCTGCCGAGCGAAGGTTTCTTCATTTCATACTCGCCATAATGTGTTGTTTACTTTGCCAATGAGTTTAAATCTCATTTCATAGCTATCAAGTCTACGCTCTTACGCTCTAAGCCCTTATCGTCCTAAGCATGGTTATATTTCTGCATGAGCTAATCTGACAATTGTTAATACTTGTAAAATAACCAACGTAAACGTATTGGAAACAATTTTAACTAATGTCACGTACTCAAAACATGTTTTCTGAATATAATTTGTGAACATACTTTTTTTTTGTAAATTTCATAAACAGAACCAAATAAAAACTACAGTGTAGGCTGTGCACTATGTGAAGTAAAACGTTGTATCATGGATCGCCGCTCAATGACTAATTGTTGTTATATTTAGGTTTTCTGCTTGATCTATAAATTGTTTACATTTTTTAGTTTTAAAAAAATTGCTGTACATTACACAGCCCAGTTGATCTCATGTAAGCTGCCGCAACACAAAATCCTCAGTTTTATTTTAACTTATTTATTTATTTATTCAGTTTTATTTTGTTAAATGCGGAATGTGCAAACATGTGTAGAACTAAAATTTGAATTCTCAATTGCTTAGTCAATATTTTGCGCAATTGTACGATTTTCAAGTCGTGAGTTCCTGTTTTGAAGCTTGTTCTTGTGTCTTGATTCTGAGTAAGAGCTTTACAGAACTTGCAGTTCCTTGAAATAACCTCTTCAGGTGTAAAGTGCCCAGTTGAGTTCAAAAGAATTTGGGCGCGTACAGGTAGGTCACATAAAAGATGCGACTACCTCGAGTTTCATTTACCTTTCCGATATTTATCGTATAACTAAGCTTGTTTTCAGATACATAGTATTTTGGCAGAAAATGCCCCTTTCATATGCATATCCCATCCCCATATCCATTTAGATGAAAAAGAAGGGAGACAATTCAATGTTACTGTGAAAATCGAAAAGGTACGCAAACTGCAATAATATTGCAATAGAATGAGTGTATTAAAAAATGAATACTACTTTCGAATATGAGAGACTAAAAACATTTGAATTATATTAACTTCTTTTAAGTAGGGAAAATTAAATGTGCATAGTATATGCATATGTGATGTATTGAAATCAAATCCCGAACAAAATTTTATATGAACTTACTGGGACTGGTCGTTTCATGTGCCGGTCTAATTGTGCTATGATGGTGGGAAAGCTACCCTGAGAAAACCTGGAAAGATTCCTCACAATTGTCAGTGTGGCCAGAGTTTACTATATTTGATCGCACACTTGTAGGCATGCAAAAATTTGTTTTAGTTTGAAATGTGTCTAAAAAGTTACGGGTTATTTTTGTGGTACCATTCTCAGTTTGATTTACTATTCGGTTATTTTCGTTTAGCCGTTAACATATACAGTTATCGAGTTGGCGTTCACTACATGTTTTCTACAGCTTCGCTTTCTCTATTTATTCATGCATCTTGATGTAATTTGTAATCCGGTTGAGTTTAAGGAGTATTTGAAAGTTTTCACCTTGTTCATTCATAGTAAAATAGGCTTTTGTTTGGCGAATGCCAAATTACTTTTTCTTCCAAACAGTAAATAATCCATTTAACAGAGCGGAAGCGTTTTTATATTGTTTGTGAACGGTCGCGTTCTATTCCTGATTTTATCAGAATGGAGGCAATGTACTTTGTCCGAAACATCGAACATGTTCTTTGTTACGAATCACAGTAACAACATTTCTTAGTACAAAAATGTAACAGTGTATTCAACAATAGCTCTCCTATCAACCTCGATCTGTGTTTGACCACATCCTAAAATAAGAGCATCAAAAGGAGCCCATAAGTTGAGGGCTAGCGGTTTTATACAACGTTGCATAAACAAGAACCGAAAACAAGTGATCTGAGATTCCTCCAACGTAACAGGATGAGAGGACTGTTGAGCTTTCACACTGAAACGTTAGCGAAGATTGCAATATGGATTTAAATTAATTTCTAATGTATGATTTTTCATTTACTATTGTATAATCTTTGTTGTTTTTTAGTCATTGTATCTGTGCAGTATGTATGGTTGGAAACAATTAAATTAAACCTTGTAGACAAACTGCACACGCTTTGCAGATTCAGAGTACACCGTATAGCTCCAGATTATAGCCTTCCCTGTTTTCTATTTGTAGCCCCTATTACTTGATGGTTGCTCTTTGCTCTTCCAATATAGCCTATATCTTATAGTCTGCTTCAAAACAATCCATCTACACATTATAGGCCGGGAGATAATCTGGAGCTTTACGGTATATTTTGCTATCAATGGTGCTTGCGTGCTATCAAAAAATAAATGCGGTTGCTCTCTCAATGCAGGAAAAATCTCACGTCCACCTAGTGTTTACTAGACAGTTCATGAATTCTATTTGAAGAACGTATTTTGCACGCCAACACTGAAAGATATAAACCTGTCAGGACACAGCTAAACCCATGTTTTACTGTCGCTGTGAATGGACATTGCAGGCACAGAATTTAAAATTGACATGGAAAACGGAAGCACAAATAACATTCTGCTAATTCTACAAAAAATAGTGCGGAATACCGTAAGGGACGACAGAGTGAACCCACGTTCTCATCACAATGTTAGCGAATTGAGCATGGCCAATCCCAAAAACTACGAGGGAAAAGGCTATTGATGTCATCGATAATCGTCAGTATCCAATGCCCAAGTATTCAATGATTGTATGCACAGGCTTTTATCTAAAATACTACAACAAACAGCAGATTGTATTCTGAAACATAAATGTTGGTTTTATTCATTCATTTCGTCAACCCATGTCTATTCAATCGTTATCTGCCTGTGAAGTATTTGTGTGTTTGTGCCTTGCGCATATGTACGGTTGTTTGTTAGAACATTTAACTTATTCGCAAAGGATTTCCCCGTGTTACTTTTAAGAACTATATCTATACTGTCTACTGAGGTATCAATGGATATAGATATGTAATGCATGGAACAACCAGATTTACGTAACGTATTTCTCGACTAGATTCAGTTTCCGATGATTTAGAAGATATGTATTACTTCTGAAATATGAAATTATTTTTGGATTTCGGACGCATGTCATTAGTATATGCATTGAAAGAACATCTTCTCAGAGACCCATATGGGTTATATATTCATTCATTCTACAAAAGCAAAATGCAGACGAGTTCTTTCAGCGCCTCGAATCGACTAGTAGTGTTGCTCACCTATGCAATTGTTGCTGACAGCTTTGAGTCTCGCAACAGTCGCCGTCCGCACAGGATAGCAGATCTCTAAAGTTTACGCATTTTTTTTGTTTGTCTGATAATGCATCGCTTCATGTTTGTCTTCTAACTGGGAAGACGTTAACAGAGGTTAACGGAATACGTTAATAACTGATCCATAGTTTTGTAGAATAACAATATCATCGGTATTAACTTCTCCGTTTTGTATTACCAGGATTGCGTTATCCTTCATTATCAAAGATCCTAAAATTTGTGCAGCTTTCCTATTACAACATGAATCGACACTACACCAGTTTCAATTAAGCTCATTTAATTAACGAATACCAGACTCAAACGCAAGCATAAAAGCAAAGACACCATGTATTTCAGTGTGCTGAGACAATAAAGGCGGTACAAGTTGCAGGTGTGCAACGTATACGATGTGCATGGAAATCGTCTACAAGTGGAACTTGGTTCAACCTTTCTCATGTTCAAACTATCTATTATTTAAAAGCTATATCACCATAGCAAAAGAAAGGAGGAATGTGGACGAAACTCGGTCAACGCGATTTCCATGGTTTCAGAACAAACTAACGAAAATTGGAAACAAAATCCAGATCCCTTGTGTGCATGTGTGCAGTAAAGTGATTCGTGGGGTGCTGTGCAAATTGCTGCAGTGGTATAGAAAATCACTTGCAAACTTGGGTTGCTTTTACAGGAAGTTGATAGCAGGTACTAATGAAATAGGACGTTGAAAGTTTGATCATGTCATAGTTTGCAATTTAGCAGTTACTATCAAAAATAGCAAGATATGCTAAAATTATTACACATGCACCTGCTATCCTTCTTGTCCAAAGTATTGCTATAAAATAAGGTTCGCTCATCGAAATTGTTTTGCTTTAAAACTCTCCAAGATAAATACTTCAGACCATGTGTTGTGCCGGATCGTAAGTGTGGAATGTATGTACATTCGTCAGTACTACGGCGAAAAAATTATTTGTATGCTGTTATGATGCGTCCGGATACAGCCTAATATCATGAAACCATTAGTCCAAAAATTCTGCGCTGGAATTCAGGACGTCTGGTTCACTTTACACTCTTTTTAGATGAGCTACCTCTCAATTCTCTAATCTGCGTTCTAAAGCTTCCTGTCCTTTTGGCTCATTTGAGGGAAGAATGGCATAATGCAGTCTTTCAAGTGATAATCTTTTTTGAGAGTACAAAGTAATGTGAATACAATTGTCTACGTGGAATTAATGTCAGTAAGACGGATTGTAAATAACTTAGCAGCACCGTAGCATTATGTACTCTCAAGAGTAATACTCCTTTTTTAAGGATTTGTGAAGAAGTGGATTTTTATGTTTGCGTGCACGAGTGATATTTCAAAAATTTTGGTGCCTGTTTTAAAAAATGGCGTGAGTGTAAGGTTTCTACTTACAACTTTGTTTGAATCGCAAAGTAAGTCTATAATTACATAGATCTTACTTTGTGGATTTGACATAATTGGTTGAAAATAAGTAGATATTATGCATATGAATGAAAAGGAAGGACATTTTATTGATATTTGGGTCTGCTACTTTATTCATTTGGATCCGTTTTATATTCTACTGACATGCTAATTTCTGTTCTCGTGCAAGGATTGTCCTATGAAATCAGTTAATTGTTTTAAGTGTCATCCTATTACTTACTACGCTTGTGCACCTGTTGTTCTTCTGAGTAGAAGGAGAGGAGCATGGGGATGCTTTCAAATTTGGGAAGCATCAAGCCAAGCCAGCTCTACATGCTATAAAAGTCTGCACAATCATTTGAAAGAATCACATAAACGGGTCAAAGTTGATCATTTGAATCCGTAATTCTAGAAACATCATTATGCTACTCAATTGGAGACAGTTCTAAGGCAGAATCACAATGCAAAACTGGATTTTAAAGAAACCGGTAAGTTAGACAAAACTGTGCCGATATTTATCACAGATTGTGCCAAAAGTGTGAGTGTTGATCGAATCTCCAAAGTTTTATTGGAAAAAAATTTGAGATGAAGTATGCACCATAAGGAAAACAAATCATCAAAAGGTTGAAATGCTTAGATGAAATGACCAAAAAAGGTACTCTTGAAGCGTTATTATCAATGGACTACTAAGTCTTCTAATGCATATCATTATTTTGCACAATGACCATAAAATTGTTGGTTTGAGAATTCAAATCTTAGCCACAAACAATCTGTCGTCTTGCAAAGATGATTCTATGAAACACGGTATTTAATCCATCTAACAAATTGAAATTTTAAAAGACAACTTCATATCTTTCACTGCTTACAAAGCTTTCGTAAGCTACCTATGAGCTGACACGCACGTATGTAATAATATTATACTAGGCATTCAAAATTTTCGAATAGAATTTTTTTCTTGTTGAATTAAAATATTTAAACATTCAAATGTGCAGGACAAGGTATTACGCATCATTTATTGTAGCATGAATGAATGACGTAGTCAAGTAGGCAGTACGAGTGCGTATAATATACATCAAGAAGTAGCTCTTATTGTCCTTCTATTTTCCCGACCCACTATTGCAGATGTGTCTGATAAGACGTATATGTAGCGCATCTCAATCATGGTCATCAATGTTGACGTTTTCATGATTATGCATTGGTACATTCAAAATCTGAACTTGAACTATTGCAGCCTTATATGGTTGTGTGGGAAGGTTTATGAGCACATTGTTAAAATCTTTTGTCATTGAATATTCAAACACATTTTGATGTTCAGCCTCTATATTTGATGCCCACTGATTTTGAACTAGTGTTACCTTTTAAACTCTAAAGGCCAGACGATTTTTTTGACGCCAACATGGCAGATAAAAACGGTGGTTCAAATAAGCAGCAGGAAACCGGTAACACCATTAGCAGCACTAGCTGTTCATACTGAATTGTTTGTTTAAACTCGGTCATCCTCTAGACTTGTTGATTGGAAGAGTTGACGTTGTTTTTTTTTGTCAATTTTTTCATTCACTGTATGAGTTATGTCTCCATTTCCTTTCTTATGTTTCTGCTTAAAACTTAGAACTTTACGGAACTAGCATATATATACATGGTGTAACCCTTCGGACCCAAACTATATGTGTTTCATTTCATATCATTTGAGCAAACATATTATTTAATTCTATTGGTAAAAAATTAATGCAACTTGAGCAGCAGATGCGTCTGCATCCAGTATGACTAAAACAGCTATCTTTTAAATGTCTAAATACTGCTTATGTACGTATCCCGGCAGCAATGATTCGGTCTTCAGCTGCAAGGATCGGGAACCTGAACGCAGTAGAATTAAAAACACAACAGACAATTGAGATTGATTTATGCTAATTGTGAATTGACATAGACTGAAGAATACCTAATTATAATGCGCCTTCGATTTTACAACTCTCTTCAATTTGTATTCAGAAAATTCGGCCACAAAATGTCGATAAATCATTTCGGAAATGTATATGGCATACGTAATTGCCTCTTTAGAATTTATATTGACTTGGCTCGTTAAATGTAAATATTTTTCGCTTTTATGAATATCTGATGACAAAAATTTGCGAATCATGTTGGGTTTTATGCGATAAATCGTTTTTGAGAAAGTTAAGGGTTATTCATGAAAAGCTTATACTCTAAAGAATCGGGGAATCACTTTTTTGTTTTTTACGATCACATTGCTTTCATATTCATGGTTCAATAAGGTGTTGTTGTATTACAATTTTATGAATCTTTAACGTTAAAAGGTTGAAAACCAATCACGGAGTTAGCATCCCAAAGAGGCACGTGTCTTCTCTAAGTAAGTATCAGGGAGCATGATCGCGTCTCACCCTACACTCGAACACAGGCAATAATGCAAGCCTTAAGATAGTGCTTGATCTGTAATCCTTGTCGAATGTCTGAAAGCATATTCGTTTGCGCTTGTCTATGAATTACCTAGGACCACTCAGGTAGCATCGCGCCTTTATACGACAGTTTGAGACAACATGGTCATTAAACACAAAGATTTATTAATTACAAAGTGATTTATGATAGACATCTAATCTAACCCGTTCTCGGAAATGTAAATATAATTATCGTTTGTAGCAAAGTGAAGGCCTTCAGACAAAGTTTAGCTCAGTTAGATTTGAAATAAACATACTTTCTACATATAAATGTTTATCTCTTTACCCTCTCTTAGCAGAGGATGGTCAAATAGATGTAATTAGTTGGAAGTAGTTTTTCAATTAATTTGTAATGATGCGAAAACGTTTCTGATTCCTGTAAAAGGTGAAGAAATTCGTCGTTTTCTTTAGTTGCAACTGATTTTCTTTATAATATACTTTAATAAACAAGATAGAAAATGATGTTATTTAACCCCACTGTAAACTAGTTTCTGTGAAGATGGCGAAAACTTTATGAAGGCCTTAGTGGCAATTTCAGCTATCACAACCTGTCGTGATTTGGAACTGTTCTAAACCAGGGAAAATAAATATTGTCATATTAACTCGTCTTATCGTACCAAAGATAGCACCATTGTCCTTTCTATAAAATGTCGACCAAAACGACATTACTGCGTGCGTCACAAGTACTGCGAGCATATGCACGCTAGAATCGTAGAGAGTTTAATGATTCGGATTTTAAACCCGGAATACCTAACATATTCTTCAGCTATTAAAAAACACGTAATCATACATGACAATAGTATGGAACGCGTTTTGCTGCACAAAAAAAAATATTTTATTTTTACAACTTTTGGTCGAGAGCCAAGATGAGCCAAGTGTTTTGATGTATTTCAGCTCTCAATATAAGTGTGTTCACCGTTGCACAATTGCTTGCAGTATTTTGTTTTGTCTCCGGACCGGCTAAATTCAGCACACGGTCACTGATGAAGAAGTTTTAATGAGTTCAAATACTTGAGGTTTTTATCTTTTACCTTGTTGCATTAATTGTAATAGAAAAACAGCAATAGATTCTTATGTGCATTACGTTGTTGCAACGCTGCATCTACGAAAGAGTCTATTTATAAAATTATTTTTAGCTATTCCCAGCCAAAACTATCTAACATTCGCTATGCCACACTAGTGCTTGAGATGCCACTCTTCTGGAAAATAGTGTTATTTACCGTTGTTATTTTTAAGCATACCCAGTTCAGTTCGTTAACAAAATGATTTATTCTGATGACAACAGCAGTCGTTGTTTTTGCGAAATTGCCGAATCAGCATGCATTACCAAGAGTAAAGAAAGAGGATATCTTTAGCAATATAGACAGGATCACACATGACCAATGCCTATGGACCTGAAGTTATATGGACCTATTCTGTATTCTCTGATACCGAGTTAAGAACAATTTTTCAAATTGTTGTTATTCGCACAAAAGGCTTTTATTTATCTGAACATAATCTGTTGACCCTTACCAAGTAAACTCAACTTTTTATTAAAGTCATTGATTTAGACTTTACATTTACAGTCTCCTTCTACTCATTCGCCTTTCTTCTCCATCATTGTTTAACTGGAAATTTAACACGTTTTTGTTTTTACATTCAACCGTTCTATTATCCTTAGAAGCTTGTAATGCAACAAGCACATGACATGACATAACTCTTTTCAGCAATGTGACGCAGTTGGGAGGAAGGCGGACACTTGTTATGGGCTAAAAGAAAAGCTCTAAGCCAGTATTCAGACAGGTTAAAAACTTCATAAACGGATATGCATAAGACTTGCATTTCAGACGATCGGTCTACATTTGTGCTCACATCGCGATATGTTGTGATATTTTCTTTTCTTCTATTACTACCTAAATAAACCTTCGAGTTTTCTCCAAATGAATGAAAGGGTGGGGAAGAAGCTTCTCAGGGTTCGGGATGGGATTGGGACGGTTATTTGTCAGAAGATAAGCAGATTCCATCAGTGTGTTGTGTTCTATACACTCGTTCGTTTTTATACTTAACTATATAGTAGTTAGATAGTTCGTGTATATTTCAAAACTCAAACATACAATAAGCTCGTTATTTTTCATCTTAACGGATGTCTCGACCGAGTTAATAAATAAGTTTACAATAACTACTAAATGCTTCTTGATTCTTAGCTCTACATAGCAAGATCAAATAGTGTACAGCAGGAAGTTTATCTCAGATACATATATTTCGTTCCGACTAGAAAATAAGCATCTTCCCAACTTGAATACCTAATACATACATAATACCAACCTTCTAAGAACACCTTACGGCAAGGCTATACATAAATAGATACAAGTATTTTCTACTACAAACACAAGTTAATCTTTTTAAGTCTTGGCTCTTATATTCTACCCTTCCTTCTATTACAAGTTATGTTTATGATATTGACAAGTAAATAAATCCTGAATTTCGTGCGGAACTTTGGATGTTACATTTTATTGAGTTTAATTTCTGTGAAATGAATCTTGTAATAATCTAACTGGGACCGTCTATATTCAAGAACGTAATATTGTCAGGCTGTTTTTCTTGCAGTTGTTCTACTTTTGTAAATCTTAGACCACCACATTTTTAAGATCAGCCAAAATTCCATTCCTTTCACACCTTCCTGATTATTTTGATAATTTTCATGGTTCCTTCATGGTGATACTAAATTCCGATAATGAACCTCACAATCGGAAAAATCGCTTCAAATCCCGTACGTAGGAGTTGAACGATGCAAGACAGGAAATTATACCCCTATCGTAATGTGTACCAACATAACGTGGTAACTTACTTATGAACAAAACTGCACCCATATCGTTTACGTAGTTGTAATCTGAAACTGTCTTGCCCAGGCCCACACACTTTCACATGCTACTAATCACGTCAACAATTTGCCTCGAATAAGGTGCGCTTACATATTTGTCGAAGAAAAGTGAGTAAAAACTCTTTGTCTTCAAAGATTGTTTAGGGGGAGTGTACCTCATTTTGTCAAAATGTGACCAACAATTCCCATATTCATCGACGTCTGTTCATAGTATATTTGAATTTAAATATGGCTTTTGAAAGATATTCTATGGATTTCATTTTCAAATTTCAATAGTCAAGTTTTGGAAGGCGAGAGGTTGGGAATGCTTCGAGTTAAAATTTAACAAGTAATTAATCCGTAAATATTGCTTTATTCGTGACTCAGGAATGAAAAACCTGAACCCGGCTCCAGAGCCGAAACTAACACCTTGTTGTGAATGTTTTGAAATTCAGTCTCACATAAATTGCCATGAAAAAATTATATTGTCACGATTACTATCAGCGAAAACCATGATAAATGTTCCGAAAGTGGGAAATATACGGCAACTTTCTATAGAATTTGCTTATTATCATTAGTTAAGATGCATGTCAACTAAGGCTTGTGGGACTTTACTTTTGTTGACTTTTGCATGAAAATTCTGTAAGGGAAAGGCTTTCTTCTCCAGGTTAGCTACACCCTGCTATATAATGTTTTTTATAAAAAATCTAACGAAAAAGGTATGTCGGCTTGAGGTTTAAATGATGCTTTAGAGGCTAAATTACCTACAGAATGAAGTATTCTTCATTGCTGACGTTTTATTTTAAAATGGCATATGTCTCTCCTTAGCGAAGTGTATTTGTTGGCAGCGATTGCTACTATAATCTTACGAGCATTCTTGGTTAGGATCAGAGATGGCTGTTGTGTATAGATTAGTGCTCTGCATTTTCACATCTTCGCAATAACGACATCATTTAAATTTTATATTTTTCTGCTCCAAATGATAAACACAGTCTCCCAATAGCCTTTCAAAGAACTGACCAAACTCAGTGAACCAAGCTTGGTTTATGGGTTATGGTAGGATTTATTTCCAACTTTATTTCACAAAATTAATATGCCGGTGTTTACAGAAGAGATGTAAAGACTCAACTTCTCTCAAAACTTTCGTATACAAATAATCAGTATTCAAACGTCATTCACGAATGGCGTTTTCAGCATTTTTTTGTGTGGTTTATAACGTTTTTCGTTTTATAGTTCAACACAAGAATCAGTGTTGAACAGAAAGGCAGAACTATTGTGTCTCAAGCAGTAAAACACTCGTGCACAGTCGGGAAAAAAGAATGGCCCTGCAGTACAAGTGAGAAACAGAAATGTTAAACAAACTCAACCCTGTAAGCCAAGATCTGTGATGAATTCATAAAACCAAGTGGGAGTACGTAGAGCGAGCCTGAAGGAAATTTACTTAACTATGTCTCTATTCTCAGGGTTTAATTGATATTACCAACCGTACTCTCTGGTACAACTTCAAATTACGCTATTTTCACATTTCTATTCAGTAAATTTTCAAAAGCTTAGGGTTTCGTGTGCATGAATGAATAGTAATAGTAGGTAAGGTTTATACAAAGAGAGGAAGGAGTAAACCTACAAATTGTGTTGTAAACACTGAAAATATAATAGATGAATGTTCTTGCAATGAAATATTCACCAGCAATTAACTTTGCGTTTACGTGAATTTTACTACTATTACTTATGAATTTTCTTTAAGCCAAGTATAAACCGTTCACAGGCGTTTTTATATCATTCGAGGATGAAAAAGCTTCGACAGGAACGCGGATGAAACATGCTAACTTGTGCTAAATATTTAAGAGATGCTGACACAATGGTGTTTATAATCTTGCGAGAAGTCACAGGATTTAAAATGGCCAATGCATACTGGCATGAGGACATCAGTGGTGCAACTTTGGCGTGTGAAATTCAGATTTAAAAAATCGAAACAAAACCGAAATCTGCATTGTAGACTTTTTCAGAGTACATGTTGTATTTTTTATTAACAATTTTACACGTCACATGCGCACATATGTATCTTTCCCTTGCTATGAATCTGCAATATTTATGTATAGGAAGTTTAAAGAAATAAATTTACTGAAAAAATGGTATTGATGCTGACTTTCTTCTTAGATTTTCACTGCCATTTTAAACGTAACTCAGTCATTGTATCATGTTTTTCCATTCTCATGTGAATACAATGTATTTGAGTTGCAACCGTTTATCGTTTCTAATTAAACACTCAGTATTCCACTCAACGATATGCTTAGTTATAAATTCTTAGTAATAAAATTATTGTAAATGCACGAGACAAATTCCAGTTTGAAAAGGAATGACATCATCGAAAATAATCTCCCTCCTCCTTTTTTACCTGCATTCCACCTTTTTTCCAATGTCAACTTATTCTTCATCTTACCACACCTAATATTCCATACACCATACATGTATGTCTGCTGTACTATCAAGAGATACACTATTTTCAAAATCAACTAGTTTACGTCCCCCTATGGTACCTCAAATAACATTTAAAACGACAGTGTATTAATTTTTATTAACTAAATGTTTTCTGAATATAAATTTGTCCAGTCAAACACTCTGAATTTAGCCACTACCAACTACGAGTAGTACAATAATCTGCGAGTTGAAGCCTCACGAAAAACTGGTCTATTGAAGCATGACTCATGAAGTTCAGAATCATTGAGTGCAAAACAGTAAAAAGCTAAATGTTCTACTTAAAATCTCATTAAAATCACTGTCCTTTTCGTGCTTTTCAAAACATACACAAAAGTTCGCATGTTTGTCACCAATCGCAAGGCTTACTTCATTCCATTCCTAATACAAATATACACGTGTCTTATTTCATCAATTATCAGAATGCTTTTGAAGATGATCAAATAAAAACAAAAATGCGCTAAATACTGGTATATATTCAGTCGTTTGACCACTAACCATGATTTCTATTACTGCCAATGATGTAATCCATTCATCATCATTTAATCTATGTTTACGCTAAGATTTGCTTAATTTTTGTAAAATCTACTGGTTGAAATTTGTGTGTGTGAATGTTAAAAACTAAAAACTTATCTCGTGTGTGGCCTAGATCACCATATTCGATGGCGCCTCGTATACCGCATGAGTAATCGATTTTCTCGTGCATTATCAGTACAAAGTAACTATTTTCTTTAAGAAATTAAAAACATCAGCTAATCAATTTAATCAATTTATGGGTTAACCTTTGGATCGGGAGTTGACTGTGAAAGCCAGGAGAGGAGAAATATCGCAGCCTATGTAATAAACATGGATTTTACAACAGGCGTGCAGTTTTTTATTGAAAAGCCTTATGGCAAATTTGTCCATCATAAAATGAATGTATGGGCTTTTTTTGCACAAAATCATCATCTTGTGTGCCTCCCGGTCGCAAACTGAGGAAGCTTTTAACGCTTTCGCGTATTTTATCATTCAGCGCACCACAGGATGAAGTAATTTATTAGCAGTAACAGCCAGACGCAACCTGCACTACATTCACTTCGTAGATCTTCGCAAAACTTACTACCAACAACTGAATAAAATAGATTTTTACATTGGTATGCCCAAGCTAACTGTGCGTTCGGTCGTTTCTATGTTAAATAGAATAATACAAGTTGAAATACGTTATGAATCTTTGAAAGTGTCCAATGGCTGGTTGTATGCTTACAAAGGCCTAGAGAACATGGTTATTTCGCTAATTGGCTTTACGCAGCTGGTAGCTCTTAGCTCGCATCACTTGCCCTAAAAGTAAATGTGAGTTTGTCCATGAATACACCACCTATAACGAATCGTGGCAGGTTAGTGGTTTACAAGGCTTAGACTTCTTCGGTGGTAGTAGTCGTAACCACAACATGAGTAAAGCTTTCAAAAGACAACCCTTTTTGTAAAATAACTGAATGCGACTACTTTATGGTGTGAGGTTTGGCTATCGAGTGTCGTGTGCAGAATGGTTTCGTAAACAGTGTGAATCAGTGGTTGATCGGATCTGACCAAGAAGCGTGGTTTGAACCTCGGGGTGCGCATAATATTAAGTACTGCTGTTAAATGTTTAGATTACACTTGGTGACATTTGATAACTATGATTCATTGACGAATACGAATACTGCGAACGTGGACAAAGAGTCAGTGTTACTTGACCTGTGTTTCAAGTGTTTCAAGGATTTAGCGTGAATCGTGGTGGCAATTGAAAAACATTGGGATCGTAAGCACTAAGTGATTGATATGAATTCAAAGCAGTTGAGGCAATTCTTTTTATGGACATTTAAACAGGAATCAGTGGCGGTCCAAAGAACCTCCAATTCATTAAACGTTACAACTTTTCAAGACCCATATTTTTTATGTCTCGTGATAAGAATTTAACTTTAGGTAGGAAAACTGTGAATCTCGCCTATCCCTTTCCGGAATGAAACGCCATGGCTTGTGAGACTCACTCTGAGCCTGAGGTGAATTCGGCTTTTTCCTATTGGAACTGTAAACGATGTATCACACATCACGAGCCGCGTTTTAGACACAATCAATAGTTTGTTTTCCAAAAAAAAGCTTTACCTGTTCGTGCAAGCGGCAGTGTAACTCATTCAGACAATATAGTTGTGAGCTCTTTCTTATGTAATGAAAGTGGTTCTATCGAAGGCATGAACTTACTAACATGGGATGTTGCAAGAAAAGGAAGGCAAAAGGGCGACAAAGCAAGGTAATTTTTCATTCTTTCAGAAGTAAAACCGCAAATGTCATTTTTGCAACTACCTATAAACAATTTTGGGAACATGAACAGAACCGTGTAATAAACTGTTTCAAAAACATTTTTATTGCGAGCAATTTAAGGACGTTCACCACTGTTTGTGGTGAAAGTCAAAAGATCACAGACCCAAATTGAAAGAGAATGATTCATACGGGTAAGAGTACATCATGTAGGTAGATAAGGAAGAAATGTTGAGTGAATATTATGCAATATTTTACATGCATGCAGTTGTGTGTGAGCCATCCGTGAAAGGTACGTGCTTTTTCTGCTTTTTTTTACCTAAATTTGCATCATCAGACACCGGATTTAAAACCTGCACAGCTATACTGTAAGGACACTGCACTGCATCGCGCTGCGGATGAAACAGATACAGATGTACAGATTTTTTATGGATAATTGCCAACTGCACGACATGAGTTTTGCTCGAGTGCATAACTACATGAATTTGATTCTATTAAGTACATCAACATTTTTTCCCCGAAGAGGTGTGAACTTTATCAAGAGGGAAAAATTTAATAGCAAATGCATGTTAACTACTACACACGGCTTCATTATTCCGTGCGAACCGTACACGAGGATCATGATGATGAACTTGGCGACGTTGATGCCAACACTGTCACAGCATTCACATTTCCGTTGAAGTAAGTCATCCGAGAAACGTGAAGGTGTGACAAGATGCCGGAACTTTTCCCTAAACAACGTCGCTATATAACCTACACTAGTTTTGTAGAGAAGTAACTCTGTTCTATCCGCTTATTGTATTTTTTAGACTGCAAAAGAAGCCTTCACCCACCACGTCGCTGTACGTGTGTCGCTGTACGCCGAAGAAATTCATTACTTAAAGTATTTCAATTTGCAATAAGAGACAAAAGCCGGCAAGGAAGGAGGAAATACCGTGACATGTTTCAGTCAAATAGTTCCTTTAATTTTCGTCTCATTCTTCGTTACTGCTCAAAGTTGCTGTATAGTGCAGATTGGTGCACACAATAGGGTAAAAAATGATGGAATTAGTTTTCTGTTCAGTGTTTACGTGTAAAAGCATGCAGGGAAACCCTGACTAAAATATATTTTATGAATAATTGATAATTTGAATGAGGGAGAATCAGGTTGTGCACGGTTATAGCAAGCCGACCTAACAAACATTTTCCTATATTGCACAGCCGTTTTGTATGCAAGCTTGTTGTTGCACGCACATACAATTCCCTTTTGCCCTTACCTATCCTGTAAAATGTTTAATGCCAATCGGGAAACGATGATGATTATTTTTCATGAAGATGTTCAGTGCGAAGGAGAATGGAAACACATGTAATGGCACATCGGGAAAAGTAATTTATTTATTTTTCTTTCAACTTTTGGGCTTCCTAGTTTCGTAGAGCCGAGCATTATGTGCGCTAGTAGCAAACAACGACAGCGTATTTCTGGAGATTTGTTTCGGCACAAAAAGAAAAATCCTTATTTCTTAATACTTGACTGCATGATTTGGTTCGTGGTTAGTGCAAAGCTGAAACGGGAGAGAATAACATTAGCATTATCATTATCATTGGAAATGTAGTCATCATCATCATTAGCAAAAGAGCTACATACTGATGTTAGTTTTTAGTAAGCTGCTTGTCTAATCTATGCATGGAGCAAGCGAAAAGAGTGACTTTGGAAATGTTCACATCAAGTTTACCAGTTCAGAGAGTTAGATTTCATTGGCATTTCATGAGAGATGAAGAGACGTTTTAATATTGAGCCCAACATACGGCATTGTAATAAGAAAAACAGTTGCTCAACTTTCCCCCATTTAAATAAAACGTATTTCACGTCTTGAACATCTTTTTCTGGGATATAGAAATAATCAAAAATGTGTTTTGGAATAATTGAAGCATGGCTTAATTGTAAGTCAAATGTTTGCTAATATTGCGGAGGGGCTGTGCTTTGGATTGTACATGTTTGACATGAAACGGTTTATATTTTGTTGCTTATTTCAAAAGCAATTTCATTTAGGAAGAGAGGCATTCCTAACACAAGTTACAAAAAAAGTGAAATAATGAAGATAAAAAGGGCTATTGATACGAGCAAAAAGTCGATAAACAAAGATTGCACAGAAGTTATTACAGAATCCGAAGCGGTCTTGTCACTTTTTGAAACATAATGTCTCATGTTTTTGTTTTTAATGATACGTTAAGAGAGTACACAAGTTGATTATGCAACGGCGCCTCAGAGAATGTTTATAAAATTATTGTAACATCGAAGTATTGATTTAACACAGCCCGACTCTTGATTCTTTGAATGTCTTAATTTATGGTCATTCTTGCGGCTGCATCTGCAGCTGGAAATTAAAATGGGAATAGTGTTTTGGCATGTGAATGTTAACCTCCCTGAAGTTTGATATGTTTTCTGTAGATGCACCTGTAGCAGATCTGCTATTTTTTAAGAATGTTAAATTATCATGCTGAGTAGCAAGAGAAAATAAATGGTTTGAAAATTTGATCGGAAATAGTAGTTTGCTTGCACCTAGAAGACTTAACTACATGATTACATACCTATTTAAAGTAAGTGAGAATGTTACATATGAATGCTTCGCTTGTAATTTGGGAAGATAAATTTATTCTCGAGCGCTTTAGCATGTTTTTCGAACACAATAAATTGTTGCAACGCTAGAATTCAGCATTACGGCTCCTGCAGGTACCTTGCAAGAGTTACATCCTAATGTTTGACCACATTTGGGACCCATTTGGGACTAGCTATTGCTTCACAAATGACAATCCTTACTGAAATGCTAAAAATCTACCGTCCACCAATATTTGCGTTTGATAACTTTGACGGATCCAACTAGCGAAGGTGTACAAATCCAAAAAAAAGGTTGAACGCAAAAAAATTCTGTCGGTAATATTTCATACATGCATCTTGAGCGGAAAGTAAAATGATTTTGAGGATTACATTATGCAAACATTTACTACGATAAGAGTCTGTAGATTTATCAAGTATCTATGTACTTTAAATAATGCGCACTGGCATGTTCATTCATTCCGCACTATTTTCCCGGATACATGTTCCCCAGAGATTTCAAAATGTGTTTAGGTATACTTCACGAAGGAAAATTATGCATGCATGTGCTGCATTTTCTTGACTTCCTTGTCTTCTTTTCGGATAACAACATTAATATTATGGGGATGCACGAGTGCATACTTTAAAAAAGGCTGAAATGTTCCTTGACTTGGTAACAGCTATTGGAAGTTTGGCAGAGTGAAGCAATGGGAAGGAAGTGGAAAGAATGTAATATTAATGCATGTATGCATTATATGGATACATTAGTTGGTATTTAGGTCCCAAAGCTCGTCTGCTTCATTACTCGCATCATATAGCATTCTCACTTGGAACATCTAAAAAGCAAATAGTGAAAAAAACTCATAAAAAGTTTTTCTTTATGCAATAGTCACTTTCGTCTTGAAACTAACCGGGATTGAATGAGATAGAAGTTGAGAACCATTAAAATACTTGCACTGAAGAAGTCTTCTTCGGCACTGGGCTACGAGTGGTCTCTAGATTTCTCAAATATTTACAATCTTTTGCGAATTTACTCGCTTTAATATACCGAAAACTTTCGGTTTAAAAAATAAGTGGTACATGTTGCACAATCACAAAAACCGTTGGCTAAAAAAACTTTCAATGAACTGAGATAGGGGGATTGGGTACGTCGTAGTAGCCTCTTGAAGATTTCTGTCTATAAAAATTTTAATCTCCTCTTTTCACCATACGTTAAAGATTCTTGGGAGGCGAAACGATATGCAACGTAGGTTCTTATCTTTAGTCTACAGTCTAACATTGGGATTTCGACGGCTATTGTAATAGTGAATAAGTTCAAAGCGAAAGCATTGCTTGTTTTGTGTTTCATCTGCTTCATGTCGCATTGCCCATTTTTTGAGGCTCAAGTAGCATTCTGTTTTTTGTTTCTGAAACATCAGCATGTTTTCTTTTTGTCTTTCTTAATTTACCATGCATGCATTCTCACAACATACCATTACAGTTGAGTGAAAAACAAGAATTCAGTACAATGCAGACAGATAGAGATCGACAGCAAAAATAGTACATAGTGCACATCACTTGAAGACACACTGTGGTGATTGCGGACTGTTTATGACAGTCCCGTATCCATTTCAAACTCGGAGTTGGAACCACTCTTCCTTCATAGCACAGGAGTTACTTTTTCGGATCTCTAAAGTCAGTCAAAGTAAATTATAAATGGGATTCGTACATTTATGTAGTGCCGGATTCTCCTTTGGACAAAATGCAACAGTGGGAGATACACTGTCTGAAAAATATTTTTCAAATTTAACGCTACACATGGGAGATGTGTTGTTGATGATATTATTCTGTATTCAAATATTTCACATGTATGAATACTCGTAAAATATCAAAATATCAGCTAACACTTTTTTGGCTCTGCGGAGCTGTTATGCCACATTACCAAGACTTTCATTGCTTAACGTTTTCGACTTTCTTTCCTTCTGTCATCAACTCCTTAGAAGATAAATTGGAGTCAACTTTTGAGTTCTTCAAAACCCGGGCCTGATGGTCTACACCATCTCCCTTTATATTACTGTTCCGGTCTTTCGCATATGCCTCCAAAACGATGTTATAAGAAGGCGCAAGGATGAGCTTTCAGTATAGAGAAACGACGATATCAATGTCTTCAAGTCGACAGTGAAGAGTATGAACCCCAGGACACACTTATGTTGTTGCTGTTACATATCATTATGTTGTGATGGGTCATAAATTGCGAAAAAATGATATTGTGTAATATTTTCACCAACTCAGTCCCAAAAAACCTTCACTGTGCATACTTGTGAGGTGTATAGATGTAATGCCATCGATAATCAGCCTGCGATGTAACTTGATTGAAATTTGAAAGTTATCGCTGACAATTGATAGGACACGTACTCGAGCCATGGGGCCTACGACATTTTTACTTCTCTTTTGAAACGTGTTCACATAAATACTCTATTTCCTAAACTTTAAAATATATTTTTTACTTTATAAACTTTATACCCAACTATGGGTAATATTCTGAGGAACTACGAGCGTAGTTTTGCTTCTTGAAAAGTCATACATATACATTTGTTGTGGTGCTTACGCAATCCCGCATACTTTGAACGTTTTATGCTTCCCAGAAAATGGAAATGGGGACAAGCATTTTTTAACAATACTCGAATATGTCAGTTCGGATCCCATAGCATTCTTGTCTACCGACAGAACACTCAACCTTCCTTTATACCACGTGACGATAATGTTTGAACCTTATCGCTGTGCGTAAAAGTTGAATATGTGATACTGATGACGATAGCTAGAAGATGCGGACAAAATCTATTTCTGCTTGCACATTACGAGATGGTGTGTATTTGGGAATTTTCTCTTATGAAAACTCCATAAAGTATCCTTTATAAAGACACACATTTATCTTTGCAGCTATTTTCTCAAGTTCCTTTAAAACTATACATAATAAAGTATCGAAAAAGTATTTCACAGCCAGACAGAATAAAGGAATGGCACGTGTGTATACATTTACCTACTTGTCGGTTTAAATTCCAAACAAGAATCCCCTGCTGCTAGCTGCTCCTATCTCATCGTACTATTTTATGACCTACGAACACAAAAT
>VICI01000606.1:0-34147 GCA_019593645.1 Akabosia matsudoensis
CAACAGGAAAGAAAAAACCTTCTGAGTTTAGAAGTTGGAAAGATAAGTCCTGTGTTGGAAAGGATCGAGTTCTTTGAAGAAATAAATTTCGAAAGTTTTCGAATCTGAGATTTTAGAAGGAAAGTTTTCGAATGTTGAAAATAGTGAGGGAAGATGACTTCTGAATTTTAACAGGAACGAAAAAACCTTCTGAGTTTAGAAGTTGGAAAGATAAGTCCTGTGTTGGAAAGGATCGAGTGCTTTGAAGAAATGAATTTCGAAAGTTTTCGAATCTGAGATTTTAGACGGAAAATTTTCGAGTGTTGAAAAGAGTGAAGGAAGATGACTTCTGATTTCATCAGGAAAGAAAAAACCTTCTGAGTTTAGAAGTTGGAAAGATAAGTCCTTGTTTGAAAGGGTCGAGTGCTTTAAAGAAATAAATTTCGAAAATTTTCGAATCTGAGATTTTAGACGGAAAGTTTTCGAGTGTTGAAAAGAACGAAGGAAGATAATAAGAAAATTTTGATATACCTTCGCACAACTCTCAATATAAAATGGAAGGTCATTACCTATTAGAAGCCGTGCTATAATCTGAACCTTTACGGTAGTCTTTGAATCGTCTACTTGTCATTGTCAATCTCCCCATCATATTAAGTTTCCTAACCACTTTAACCAGTTTTTATATATTTGTATTTCATCTAATTAGTATAATTGACAATTTAGATACGGGATCTTCTTGGTCTGTAGTAAATATATACTCCTCCCACAAAAACACAAGTGAACATAAGCTCGCATACGGCGCCTTGCAAAATCTTCCCCTCGTTTTCCTCTTGTCAAAATCTCATAGTTTTTTCTTATACACACCTGCGAAACGTCTTTTATCGCGGTGACGTGCCATATCCATGCTACCAACATCAATATTATTACATGTGACTATGAAGAGAGAAAAAAATTAAGCGCCATTTATTCCTCCAGAGAAACTAAAGTGTTGCATCGTGGCATGTGAGAGTGTCTCCCTCCTAATCAACCTTGTTTGAGCTTTCATATTCATATTAAAAACCTTGCAAAACAAAAAATAGCACATAAAAAACCACTTCAGTTTAGTCTGACGGTATACGATGCGATGACCATCCAGAATAAAAGTTTTTACCATCGCCGCTCTTAATTTTTTTCTCATAGGTAAACATTTTCATGAATACAATTTTTGTATGCGAAAGAGGTGGTGCACTACGCAGTTGTGTTGCCAGAGTCACCTCTTAAAAATATTGAAACAGTGTTACGCGAAACATGGATAGGAAGGACATGGCTTTTAGAATTGAGAGAGAGAGAAAAGAGTTGCCTCTTTTGGGTGGATGTGGATATACATATGTACTGCTGATGGAAATCTAACTTGTGACCTAAGATGCAAGTCCGCCTGGTGAACTAGGACACAATTCACAATGTTTCTTTTTCTTTCCTAAAACGGATTTTTCTTCGTTTTATTTCTTAATTTCAGATTTCAGACGGTGTCTTTAGTTCACCATGCGGACTTGCATCTCAGGTAACAAGTTAGATTTTCACCAACAGTACTTTTAGTAAAAAAAATATATTGTTGGTCAGCTAAGTTTATAAACCCTCATAATACTGAAAATGTATAATATTACGGGGTTACTCGATATTACACAGGCAGGAAAGAGCCGTCTACCTTGCCTATGATTTTTTCCTAATAAGTTACAAGGAAAGAAACACGAAAAGACTCAAAGTTTTAGAAACGAACTAGCAAGCGAGCAGAATAGACGAATAGACACCTACAAAAAGGGGCCGTCTATACTTAAAACCATCTTACTTGAAAATAACATTCTCCTCCTGCTCTACACTTTTCCTTGCACACGTATTCAATGAACCCTAAAACATAGCGTATGCACAGCCCCACGTTTGTTTGCTCAATACCGTGTGCGTTATAAAAAGCCAAACTGCTCGAACCACCACGTCCCCAATCTGTCTTTTCATGTTTTTAGTATGCGCAGGATATCCATAATTTCGATAAGGATAACCCCCACATCATCATTTACGATAATACGAAACAAAAAATCCTCAAAAAATGGGAACTGCGTGTGTGAGAAAGGAAAAAAAAATATGGTGATGTGTGTTTTGTTTGACTCGTCAAAAAAAGAGAAAAAAAAAACAGATTCACATTTCAACATGATAATGACTACACTCCAAACATACTTCTCTTGCTACATGGCTATCCATCAAATGCTTTTTTCCACAAGCCCCCCACAATAATGAACATCCTCGCAGATGAGATGCTTTCTGCGGGAAAGATCAAGCCGTGTGTACTAGCTATTTTAGATCATATTTTTTAATGAAAAAAAAAGTTAAAATTCACTTACTATTTTGATACAAACAGAAATGAGAATAAAAAAAAAATAATCTTTTAAAAAAAATAATTTAAATATTGAAAGAGCCTTAAGTTAAGGTTGATTTACAAGTGTGGAATGAAGACTGCACGTTAAAAATCTAGTGTGTAGTGTTTTTGTACATAAAGAGACCATTTAGAATATTTAACTGCCTAATAATAATAATAAAAAGAAACATGTTGACTTGAAGAAAACATAAAAAAGGTAAAGTTAGTGAGGGTTGTAATCGCCTGTTTAATTCCCGCTCATGTTTGTGTTTTTCATCATATTCCTCGTTGGGTTTGGGTGATGATAATGTAAACAAAAGGTTGGAGAGTATTTTGAAATGGTGTTTTTGACGGAGTCTTGATAAGTAAAAATGAAATCATTTTTGTCTTGTGCAGTTTTTAAGGTTTTGTTGTGCCGAAGAACTGAATGTGAACGGTGAACCAAGTGGACGAGAAAAAGATCCGAGTTTGATTTCGTCGAGGGACGGGCAGATAACTAATTTGGAGTTTAATTTCCCCCAGCTGCTCATCTTGACAGTGGCAAGATGGAGCAAGCAACAACTGGGAAGGCCCCTCCGCAAATAGCAATCCCGGCGGGGGGCGGAATCATGCTGAACATGAATGCTGTACAACGATCCGTTGGAATGGGTGCTACTGTTGTTCCAACGCCTCCAAGTGCTCAACCGGCAGTAGTTGGATCTCCACAAGTTCCTGGGAAACCTCCGGTAGGACCTAGGGTAATTAATATAACCCAACAAATGATGAGACAACAGGCTCCCGGCGGTGTAAGTTTTAACTTTTCTACGAAAAAATATATATTATGGGAAGAAGATGGAAATTCCCTCCGAAAGATATATATTTTTTCAATCAGTATTTCAAAATGATCAATTTTAATACGTATTTTTCTCTCATTGCACTGGTACTGTTTTTTTGTTCAAGTAAAAAACAAAACAAAAACAATTTGCGTATCAAGTTCACGGAAGAAAATGAAACACTTTTACAAATAATGTTAATACTTAACCGTGGCTAATTATTTGACAGCGTTTTGAACAAGGTGTTTTTAAACACTGTCACTGCTACTGACGGTAGACTGGTAGACATAGACGAGATAGAACAGTATTTTGATAGTTGTCTAGTTTAATTATTAGGTTAGTTGTGTTTGTCCAATCTCTTCTTTTCGGTTTAATTGTTTTTCGTGTTTCTGGTGCTTATTAATTTTGAATAGACCTACCTTTCATAAAACTGACGACTAATCATTCCTGAGCGTTTTATTGTTTTTTTTGTCTGTTTTCTTTTTGTTTCATTTTTCTTATGAACTATCTCTTCTCGGAATTTCTCAGTGTCTACTTTAACCTTTACTAACTTTTGTAATGTGATACCTACTCCGTTTCTTGGAAAATCAGGAACACCTGCAATGTAAAACAATGCTTCTTTTAACGATCTTGCTTGTTTTTATTATTCCAGTATGGGTTAATGTTAAACTACTCGGTTGTCTTTTTGGTTTAGTTCGCAAAAGTGTTGAACTAGTCCCACAAACTTGGCTTTAAGTAACTGTTTAATTTTAAATGGGAATGGATAGGTTCTATTCTATTCTATTCTATGTAGTCGGGAAAAGGGTATTTTCGTATCTCTTGAGGGATTTGCGGCTAGTAATGTTTTCTTGCTGTTGTAGTTCTATTACTATTTTTTATATATTTTGGAATGTGCATGAGCGCATGACGTTTTCTTGATGATTGTTCTTATGAGAAAAATAATAATATTTACTGGTTACTGTTATAAAACTTAAATTATTTAGGTTGAAGAAAGTGAAAGAGAAAGTGTTATTCAGTGTGATAATATTGAACTAAAGACTACTAACGCTGAAGCTAAATGCTCGCCTTCTCCTCCTGCTTCCATTTTGGGTGTCTATTCGCCAAGTGACCTAGAACCAGTGCATGATGGTCGGGAAGTAAGAACTGAACAGTGTGAGAAAGTTACAGAGCCGACGAGTTATGTCGAGACTAATACAGATGAAGATGAAATTGGTACAAACTCTCAAGTGTCTGGTAGTTGTTGTGACGTTAACAGGACTCCATGCCACGATGATCTCAGTAGATCTTCAGTTCCGCCACGAGGATCGGTGGTGGTAGGTGTCGAGCGCTCCGTATCCCCTCCTCCGCAACCCTCCCCATCTCCAACGTCTCCCTGCCAAAGTAGAGAACCGTCTCCGAGTTTAGGAAGGGATCAAGTTGTCGATGAGCCGGCGCAAGAACAGGTGCCTTGTAGGATAGAAAGTTGTTCAGGTGTTGTTTCATCTTCAGTAGAGTTAGTAGAAGAATCTAGGATTAGTCCAGCGCCAGAGGAGCGTTCAGATAAGTCTAGTAAATCAAATGGTGCTGATGATGATAACTGTTCTCAAGTGCCTCCGGAAATACCTCGACCTGAATGTTCAACAAACGATGAAGATGACGACGGTGCTTTAACTAGTAATAGTGTAACGATTCAACCTGTGACCAACCAAGAATGTGTTCAAAATGGGGGAGAAAAGTTGGAAGTGAGTTGTGATAGTGCCTCAGAGCAACCGGCTTTTGTAACTGTGAAGAGTGCAAGTGTTTCTGGTGCGAGTGGTTTAAATGAGGAGCCCCCTCCACTGGTCCACGAGGACGTCGGGAATGATCTTGGATTTCGGGGTACAAGACTTTTTAATGACAGCAGTGGGGACCCGGTGGCGACAGTGGATGATGTCAACTTGGATATGTTTTCAGATTCCAGTATTGTTGAAGAGACACAGCAGCAGAACAGCTCAAGTAGTAATTTAATTGAAGATTATCCTCATTTGCGAATTGCCTCGTACCCCATTGCGGGGAACAAAAATGGTACTGAGAGCAGGGACAACTGTGTAAAGCCTGCAGAACTCGAGCCAAAGTCTAAACTGACAGATTTGAATATTGCAGACTTTATGCTATATGGATTCTGACGAAGAAGTGGCAGCGCATACTTCTACACAGGAAGTGGTGAGCACTGACTGGAGTCAAACGAAAACGAGAGGAACTAGTGCAACAGGATTTTCAGAGCATGCCTTTTCTCCTCCCCGGCTAGGGGGTGAAATAATTTCTCCAACGGCTCATGGGGCGTCTCCTGTTGTTCTTGAAGTTGACTCTACAAGTTGGAACCGAAGTAAAATCGCTGAAGAGAATAGCCACAACTATGCTCAATCTCCGCCGAGTTGTGCCTTCCAGATTTTACGGCAATCTCAGAATGTCCAAGATAGTTCTGGAAATATGCTCGATGCAACGGAGAAGCCAGTCAAGGAATGCACACGAGAGTCCCACGAAGTATCAAATGTCAACGCGCACTAGTGCCGTACCATCTCCATCCTATAGCATTTCCTCAGCTAATGAAGGATCTGTCCGGAATGACAGTTTCACGTCACCAATGACCAGTCCTGTTGGTTATACGTCGGGTCGTAATATAAACAATAACATCTCCTCAGAATACAAACTCCCTGATCCTCACCCGCAAACAGCAACAACCCTGCTTTACCACAGATCCTCAACTATACAACCAATTTGTGCAATATACTAAAACCAACCCGCTTGGTCAGTACGATGGAAGCCCCGAGTCAGCACGGTTATCCTCGTCAGCAGTCAGTCCACGTGGGACTGTAACAACTCACAGTGGCCTTCAACAACCTGGTCAAGTTCACAAGATACAGTCGTACAAGCCTGATGTTGTTATCCAGCAGCACCAGTCGTATCATCCCACAAAGCACCCGTCTAGCTTAACTATAGGGACATCTCAGCCGAGGCTCTATTCATCAGTACAGCAAACACAGTATCCGCATCTGCAAATGAATACGTCTTATCAGTATCGGAACAGCGGCACTAGTGTAAATGGTTGTGAGGTTGCACCGAAGACATATCAAATGCCACATATCAGCACAGGACCTAATTATGCACAATACCGAAGTCAAAGCCAAGGCAGTACACATCAGTCGTCGTCTGGTATGCCGATGGGATCAAACAAAGGACCTTATTATCCTCAGCAATCGTCTGCCGGTCAGACCATGCAAAAGGAACTGCTATCGTGCTCGTATGCAAATTTACCTGGTGGAGGTGGCATATCCCGAGTTCCAAGTCATTCTGTCAATGTATACAATCAGTCAGGTGTAAGTCAGCCAAACTATTCGTCAGGAGTTATCTCACAGTCTGCTCAATCGAATTTATACCCAGTTGGATCTAGTTTTAATAGTGCCACAAGTCATGCAAACAGGATGTCCTATACACATCCCCAACAGTCACAGTATCCTTCACCAAGTCACCCTCTGCCAAAAATATCTGTTCAAGTTCCTCAGTCTAGTTATGCAACTGGAGGGAAACCGGAAGTGCCTATTTCGTCTCCGTCGTCCATGCCGCCGGCAGGATGGAATCCTCCAATGCTTCAAGGAGCTCGAGCTCAGTTATTGCAAGTACTTCGACCAAATGCGTTTCCCAATCAGAATCTCGGTGCTCGAGGAGCGGACGGAATGCACCGTCCTCAGGCTCCTCCACAAATGCTACAACAGCAAATATCGCCAGGAAGAATCAATTATCCCCATGGCTCCATTCCAGTATCTCATTCGTATCCTGGTCAACCAGGAGCTGCAGTGCTTTCGCCGCAGCAGAGAACGTCAAGCGTGATTTCGCCCAGATATCCCAGCCCTCATGGTATTCATCAAGGAATACCGGGGGGATCCAGTATTTCCCCTCAGCAACGGTTATCCACATCTTCCTCAACAATGTATACTAGTCCACAGACGCTCAGGAGTTCTCAGTATCTTGCTCATCCTTACGGGACCTCGTCAGGTCAGCCTGATAATCGTCAGGCAATTGCACGGGCTTACAATAATCCGATAGTCATCCGTCCAGGAGGAGTTCATTCTGGAATTCCACAGGGAAACGCGCCAGTAGGAAGTGCCAGCAATAGTGCTAACGGAAGTAGTAACATGACTGCAAGTAGACTATATTTTAGTAACGGCGGTACCAACAGAAGTTCTTACTATAACAATCAGGCTAGTGTAATCAGGGCTCCGCCGTCAGGCGGAAGTAGTTGTAACGGTAGCGTAGAGCCTTGTACAATCAATAGGAGTAGTAATAGTTGTATCGTAATTGAAAGGAATCCAGGTAGTCATCAGTCTGCGACGGGAGATTTGAATTTGCAGACCTTCCTGTCACATCCTAACGCTCCTTTCATGTGTCCCTCGTCGCCCTCGCCGTCACAAATCTCTCCAGGTTCAACGGAGCGCTCGGGGGTGGGTACAATGGGGTCATCTCGAGGTGCAGGGTATCATTACAATAATGTTAGTAGCGAGGTTTGGGGTGGAGCGTCGTACAGTAGCCACACTCGAGGTGATCATATTGAGGATGGTGCGACGTACCACCCGTCCAGTTGCCAGTACAGTGATGGTGCAATGAGGAGATATAATGCGGTACGTATTAGTCTGTTTTTGTAAAGATTCTAATGTATTTTTGGATGTGCTTTATGTGTTGTGCAGCAACTCACTCTGCAAGCTTTACAAGGGCTTCAGCCTGGGGTCAATCATCTCCTCGTGAAGACGGAGAATGGGCAGTTTCAACTTGTGAATGTTAGAATGCAGACACCCAATGCTGCCGGTGCAGCGCCTGGCACTCCTGTTGTCCCCTCCACTGTTGCTGCGCCCCCCATTCCTATGTCGATCGCACAACAGCTTCCTAGTAACTCTCCCCTTACTCCTCAACACGTCCAGTCTCCTCACGCAGGGCCACCTCCTCCTATGGTTCCTCCGATCCCTAGCCCAATCATGAGTACGACGACAATTCCTCCGCACCCTTCTGCTCAGCAGGGTCGAATCATTACGAGTAGCAGTAGCAACCACATTGTCACTAGCTGGTCGTCCTCGAATAATAATTCACTGGTCAATAATATTTCCACGACGACCTCGCCCCTCCCAGTAATATCATCGACAGCGGCACCTCCGTCTCCTCACCTTGCGCAATCACTACCACAATCAGCTGCGCCTCCACATCATAATACCCTTCCTGTTCCTCCGCCGTCTTCCGTTCCCTCCTCTGTCATAATGCCTCCTTCTCTTTCTTCTGCGAGTAATAGTCAGCTTTCAATAAGTACAGCTAATAATAATAGTGTAAGTAGTTCGTCACCGAGTAGCACATCATTTGGGTCGGCCACGGAAGCCGCCATCTCTGCGGTCATTAATGCCTACCAACAAAATCAGCAAAGGGCAGCCGCCACTGCAGCTTCTACCATTGGTCCTCCAGGAGCTGTGCGACATCCAGCACCACCGACAAACTCTCATCCGACTGTGGTCGCTCCAGCTGCTGGACCAGGAACACATAGTCTCTCCCAAGGGGCCTCCGTCATCAGAACCAACTCCGGGGTCATTGGTCAGAACAGCATACCACCACCTCCTGTCAACAACGCCCCAACCAATGCAGCTGTTGCCAACTCGGTGATTTCATCCTCAACCAACCCTATCAACTTACCTACCGCACCGACAGCGCCAGCCACGCTGAGACCTCTTCAACAGTCCAACACTGCGGCACCAGTCCCCAACAACAATTCCGTAAGTTTATCTCGCCCGCCTTGATCAGCAACTCTCAACCGAAAACAAAATTTGCTCGTGCGTTTGACTCTCGTTTTGAAAAAAAAACTTTCAGAAGCTCTTAATCCTTGAGAAGAAAAACCTTAACCCTTTAACAAAGTTTTCCTGATAAACATATCTAACCCTTTGCACCTCTTGACCTCATACCTTATCTTTTTGGGAGGGTGTTGAAGGACTTTGTGATTCGGCTACTGAAAAAATAACCCAACATATAATGTTTTCCAGTAGAAAACACACTTTTTTCTTGAGAGTATTTGCAAGTGTTCCAAATACTAATGATAACCCATCTATAGGTGTAATTTTGATCAGCGATATAGGTTTGTTTGATTAGCTAGGGAGATTATTGTTTTTGTCGCCTGCACATCATCACCAAGTTTGTGGCAAGGAAAAAAACTGCTTTCGATGTGTTCTTATTTTTCGCATGATGGAATGATCAGTTTTACATATTGCACGTTATGTCGTCGTAAACGAAAATCCCTGTTTTGGCATCTTTTTCCATCCTTTGAATATCCCAAACAATTTACAAAAATCAACATTTTTACCTTTTAACTGTCCCAAGTTTGGGCGTGGGGTATCCATTTTAGAACGCGGTAGTTTTAGTGGAAAAAAGTACTAGTGAAGCCCGTAAACGTTTGTTTTTTGTCTTTTTGTTTGTTGTCGTTTTTTTATCTGCTATTACGTGTTGCTTTCAATGTTGCATGCAAATTGATTGTTTATTTTATAATTTACAAAAAAGCATTTTTTTTGCTCTTGCGTATTAATAGATATTTTTTTTAGTTTAGCATATGCATTTTGTGCCTGTAATTTTGCTCATTGTTAGTGTTGTCGTTAAATTTGCAAGAAAAGAAATTTGTGTATTGCATGGACTGATGAATCTGAGGACACTGCTGATGAGAGAGTTAATTTTCTCGGGGGGCTCATTCAGGAAAAAAAATAGTTTGTGTCCCTGTTCCCTTTCCGTGGAATAACATTTAGGATAATATCTTCTCCATTGTCTCTAATCTAAGCTAATCTTCAAATTTGCATGAACCGAGTGACGTTTTTTTGTTCAGAGTTTTTCGTTGTTGTTGTTTTTTTTTCACTTTCCCTGAGTTACTGAAACGTCCGTGATTTTTTAGAACTAAAAAACTGCATGTTGTATTTTGAAGCAACTTTTTAGTGCATCTTTTTTTTTAAATTCTTTTGATAAGAGGAAAAGTTATCGAAATTTTCTATTATTATTTTGGATGGGCGTGATTTTCGTGGAGCAGAATGGTAGTTTGGGGATGATGATGTCACCCAGCTCAGTAATGTCAGTGTCTGTGCCTCATCTTAATCTTCAACACCAAGTGCATCATCAACAGACTCCTCATTCACCGTTCACTCCTCCACCACATCATCCTCCTCAGCAGGCTCCATACAATATGTATACGTCAAGCTCGATTGCCTCCTCCGCCAACACTGCAAATACTGTTAGCCAGGTAGCTCCTCACAAAAAACAAACCAACAAAAAAAATTTAAAATTAACTAACTATCCGCGTTAACTATTTTTGTAGAAAGACACTCTCTGTTTTTTATGTAGTTAAACAAGTGCTTTAAATGTTTCGTGAAGATAAAGTTGAAAAAAGTTTGGATGGGTTGGTTAGGTCCTTTCATTGTTAAGAGAAATTCGACGGGGTTATTTTTTCAGAAGTATTTGAAGAAGAGCCGTTTAAACAAAGTCTGAAAACAAATCTCCAAGAACTAGCGTTCCATTTTTTCAAATATATTTTGATTTCCTTAAAGAGCAGAGAAAGTTTTGTTTATCGCTTATGAGTCATTAGCATGAAAACAAATGTAACAATTCATATCGTATTTTTCTAATAAGTGGAAACTAAAATTAGCTTGTGTTTCTTTTCCTTTTGTTTTATATATCGGGGCCCTCTTTGTGATATATTTGATACGCGTGGCAAATTTGCTCCTCGTGCCGCCTCATCTTCGATTACGCATAATAAATTTGGTCGTTATTTGGGCGTCGTCGTCATCTATTCAGATGTCAAATGAAACGGCAAAGACCAAGTGCAAAAATTTCCTCTCTTTTCTGCTGGAGCTGTCAGCGAAGCAGAATCAGACTGTTGCTAGGAATGTGAAAGGGTCTTATTCAGGGTCTCATTGATGGTAAAGTGAACGAAGAAAACTTTGCCGATCGGTTGCAAAAAGAGGTCAACTCGCAACCCCAACCGTGCCTTGTTGGGTTCCTTAAGGTAGGGCTTTTCTGAACGAATCGTGTTTGGCGGGGAAAATGAAATTTAATGCTATCACATTGCGATTTACGTAATTGCATGTGACGGAGCTGAGAGAGAGGAACAAACGTTTTTATGTTTTTTTGTTGTTATCTGAACAAAAAAAATTACAGAAAAGTCTGCCACACCTTAGACACTCACTAGCTTTGAATGAGTTGAAGATAGAAGGTATTAAACCCCCTCCACGGACAGTGCTTGTACCTCCACCAGCCCCAGCTTCAGTATCAGCCTTAGCTCCACCTATGACTCCTCCGACAGTGTCGCCAGATCCACCAACACCACCTCCACCGTCGGCGTCGCGAAAGGTAAACACAAAAAAAAACTCTGCCATGCCTAAGAAAAGCGTACGCGGGGTGGTTATTTCTACACCGTTGTATTTTGTCTATTTTTCGTAAAAGGGTTGTACAATTTCACTGTTAAATAGCACAAATTTATTATGCAATGTGACGACAACAAATTTCTGTCTTGTATTTTAAACAACGTATTTTTTTGTATTTTCTTTTTGTTTGTGTGTGTGCTCGCTCGCTTAAATATTTCTGACACCAACAAAAATAAAGAAATCCGCCAAACAATCGTCAGCGGTGCGTCCCACGACACCTACGGTGCCGGCATCGCCGGTACGAATTGTCACCCCGCCTGTAAATTCAGCTTCGCCTTCCACCACGCTGGCCACTCCTGTTGTGTCAGGGAGTGCAAGTACGGCCCCTCCCAGTTCGTCACCGTCCCCTAGTTCAACGAAGTCCTCAAAGGTGCACTTTCAATCTCTTTCTTTATCCGTTTTTTAATTTGTTTGTGGCCAACATGTCATGCATATTTTTGTGCTATGTAGCGTTTCAAAGTGAGAATTTGTCAAATGTGCTTTTAAGAGGTGTATTTATATGCAGTTATATAGAAATGCTTTGGCAATGCTGGTAAATAGGCTTTGCACAATGGCAGGCTATGTATGGAAACTTACTTAATATCTTGATATTGACAATTATAGCCTTCTAAAGGTAGTTCGGCGAAAGCTAAGTCAAATTCGTTGAGCAATAGTGGGATAACTAGTGGAGTAGCTGTGTCATCGGGACCAGGAAGTACTCCTTCGTCCAAATCTAGCATTCCATCGACAAGTAAGTCTGGCAAGGAGAAAGAGAAGAAAGACAAAACATTTTCCTCAGGATACAGGTTAGTATTCACAGGTCGAAATGATGTTGACATGGTAATGGTTATGTGAAAGGTGAGTTTTTTAATGTCTGAATGATTCTTTTTCTTGACGATTATAGCGCGGATGATGACATCAACGATGTGGCTGCCATGGGAGGAGTCAATTTGGCAGAAGAGTCACAGAGAATATTGGGCTCGACGGAATACGTTGGAACGCAAATTCGGTCGTGTCGGGACGAAACATTGATATCTGCATCTCCTATTATAGCCAAATTTAGACTTGTTGGTGAGTCACTACTTTTTGTATTCATTCCATGTTTATATTAGGTAGCGTATCTCACCTTGGTAGCCAGCTACATCAGCCGTAGCTTACAAAATCAGGTTATCTTGTAAGAGTCGTCATGACTCCGACATCGATTCCTGGCGCTTCCAACGCACAGATCGCGATTTGCTACCCTTATCCCATGGGTAATGCAAAACCAACTAGCTCAGACCTTCCAGAAACCCATAAAATTTACCTTGTGCAAAAATAATCACACAATTCCAATCCGAACGCTGACAAATCCACGCGCCCAGATTGCGACTTTCCGGCGTTATTTGGACAAACGGAAACAGTGTGCGTAGCTTACAAAATCAGGTTATCTTGTAAGAGTCGTCATGACTCCGACATCGATTCCTGGCGCTTCCAACGCACAGATCGCGATTTGCTACCCTTATCCCATGGGTAGATAATCTGGTAGCCTGTGCGAAATGAAACTGATCTATCGATCTCACTTCTTGGGTCAAGTGCTGCAACTGGATCTAACGAGATTGTGTTCAACAATTTTGCAAAACTGCTTCGCATTATGGTTCTATAGCGATTCAATGATATTTTAACATGATTTTAACGGATAGGTATTTGTTTCTATTGCCATAGCTGCGAAGTACGGGTTAGAGGAAACTCCATCTTCGGAGGTGTCCGCATTACTTTCTCATGCTGTGGAAGAGAGGCTTAAGACAATGATAGAAAAGTTATCTGTAATAGCTGAACATAGAATGGATGTGATAAAGGTACTTTTTTTTTAATTTTCAAAAATTATGTATTCACTTGAGAAATTCATTTCAAGTTGTATTTTACTTGCAGCTTGATGACCGCTATGAAATCACTCAGGATGTGAAGGGTCAGTTGAGGTTCTTAGAGGAGCTTGATAAGTTAGAGAAGAAGCGACACGACGAGCAAGAAAGGGAGATGCTTATCAGGGCAGCCAAAAGTCGATCCAAGTCTGAAGACCCGGAGCAAGCCAAGCTTAAAGCTAAAGCCAAAGAAGTACGTTTTGAATTATGATCATGTGATTGAACGCATGGGTTTTTGTACACAACTTGATCGTGCTTTCTTTTCTCTTTAGATGCAAAGAGTAGCTTTGGAGGAAATGAGACAACGAGACGCTAATTTCACCGCCTTACAAGCAATCGGTCCAAGAAAGAAACCCAAACTTGATTTTGCAGGAGGATCTCTCGGTTCCGCAGTACCGGTAAATTTTAAAACTATATTTCAGGGCGCATTGACTTTAGTATTGAACTAATTTAACATTTGTTGTCGTGTTCAGAGCCCGCTGGGTGCAACTGGTGCTTCAAGTAGCTTAGGAAGGCCGCAGATGCCACTGAGACCCAGGCTCAAGCGTGTAAACCTCAGGGATTTACTATTTCTCTTAGAACACGATAAGGACACGATGAGAAGTCCGTTTCTATATAAAAGTATGGTCCTTAAATAGTTGTAGTTTTACTGTAATCATAATTGTCAGTGGAATTTTTATAGGAACAATTTATTTAGTTGTTGTATCTTTCCATATTATTTATTGTAAAACTATTTAACAGCAAACTGAACAAATTAGTCCATATTGCCAGTTTGGACATTGTTTTGAGTGTTATACTGTACTATCAACAACCGCATTGTTAAAGTTAACACTGTACATTTTCCTCTTCCTTAAAGTTGTTGTATGTAGAGTGTCCTCTCGTTTCTGGTTTGTTTTTCTCGTGTAATGTATTAGAAGGCGGACTTAAGACCAATTCTAATTGTTTTGATATGGAAAAGCTTACATGAACAATGAAAAATTCCAATGTACGGGAAACTTGACCCGAACGATTGTTCAACGGTAATCAACAAAAGGAAAAACACGCGTGGTTACATACTTTAACAATTATCTACATCCTTATCAGTTATGAACTAGCTATAATTTTAACTGCAATAGTAAAAAATGTATGAAATCTACAATTTTTATCCATTTCTGCGGCCTTGTTCATAATCGATGTTTTTATAAGGTTTTTTATCGAATTCGTATTGTCAATTGTGAGTGACAAGGTCACTGTTTCGATCCAAAATCGGCATTCATACGTATTCTTTAAGTACACTATTAACAGAATTGACATGGAATCAACACAGACTTGTTTACTATCGTAATGTGTACGCGTGTGTGTATTTAACCATACTTAAGAACAGATAAAATGATACTCTTTCTTATCTAAACAGAAAAACAACTTAAGGTTTTGTTTTTAATGACTTGATACTTATCATTAAAATAAATAAAAAACATATATTAATTATCTTCTACACAGGTTGTAGTAGTTAATACAAGTTTAAATATAGGATTTTTGTTCGCAAAGACGAAATAACACTTTCATATGGTTTTACTTTTTCTCTAGAGAAGTTTACTTCGTTGTTAAGTATGATTATTTTTGAATACGTACAAGTTAAAGTATAGAGATATTTACGTTGATTTTTTTGAAACAACAACTACGCGTCTAAGAAAGCAAGGAACCGATACATTACAACCTAACTAATCGTTAGCCGTACAGCCTCACTGAATTGAAGCGTGAAGAAACATTATTGTTCGTGTGATTTTTATTGTTATTGTATAGCTTACCTAATAATAATTACGTCCGTTGTCGTCACATTATTTTGTACTCTATCATCTATGTAAAAATAGAATCAAGAAAGAGTTTTGTCTGGCTGTTAGTAATTTATATGTACACCACTCAAGACATATACATCACCAGAATCTAATCGATCATCATAAATGTTAGCTAACTTATCCTTGTTTAAGAAAAAAGTGAGATATTTTCTGTTGATAGTTTAAAAAAGGGTAACATCCAGAACGTGATTTTGCTTTAAGTACGTTTATTATGACATGTTTTAGTGATTTACTTTGAAGGAGGAAGAGAAAAAAAATACAAAACAAGAATTTTTGAATAAAAAGAGAAACGATTTCGATAAAGAAAAAATATATATATACATTTTGGAGCTGTACTTCATTTTTAATAAGGAATAAGTAGGACAATGAAACGGGGAAATGGAAATCAATGCTAAAAGGTACCCCGTGTGGACAGGCCACTCGGAAGTATTATTCAGAACATAAGAAACACGCCATGTCCTAGTCCTTTCTCATTTTCCGACGAAGAAATAAATATGAACATAGTAATCATGTAAACAGAGACTTTCGTATTCTACGTGAATGAAAATTTGTACGTTTTCACTTGAAATAAGGTAGATGTATATTTTTCAGGATGCATTTCACAAACACAGTACAAGTGCAGATATAGATTGATTTTTACATGAAAACTTGCTGTTAGAATATGATTATCTAATAAATCTACAAAACAAGCCAATTTCTGGCTTTATTATACCTAGACAAGTGACAAGTACCGAATGTATTTGCTATGAATAGACTTTTCAAAGGAAGTCAATGATCGAACAAGTTTACTCCTACCAAAAACCTTCAAAAACTCTGCGAAAAAAAGAGATGAGTAAATAAAACGAACAAAAATGAAAAACGGCTTTCATCAACTTTCACCAACTTTTACTTTCACAAAACGGCACTCCATAAATAAACGTTTTACGTCAGAATAGCCTTCACTCAGCATGCTCCTGTTGGCCCTGCTATTCCGTTCCAATGAGATGACATTGAAGTTGGATGACGTGTATTGAGAAAGCTGGATCTGAAAATGTAATATAAAAAATTTGTGATCCTGATCATCTCCCCCACAAGTTGTTCCAGGGAAAAGGGAAACACACATCTACACCCACGCTTTTGATTATGCTCTGCATCTTTGACATTTCTCTCAGCGAGTACGTACGGTGCACATGGATTCTTTTTTTGTAGTCAAGACGTATTACGTCAAAGTAAATTGGTCTTTTTATCTGTCTCTCACGCGGAATGAGTCCTAAAGGAGAGAAAAAGCTGAACAGCTCAGTTGTTGCAGGTGAGTTTTAGTACGTCTAGCTACTAAGCTCACATACACTGAGGCTAATTACTTGCAAATACTTCAATTACTTTTTTTTTGACTAACAGCATTTTACTGGAGAGAAGCGACAGTAAAACTGCACCGGATGTTTAACAACTCCTTTTTGTCTTCATCACCGTGAGAGAAAATGTGAACCTCGACCGTGCGCAAATTTACAGTTGCAAAACAGCTTCCGACAAAGTTAAACGCGAGTTTTGCGTGTAAAAATAAAACTTGCGTGTATAGATCTGAGACTACAAATTATCACGCAATAAAATGGAATCTTATAGAGTTGTTAACAAGGTTCCTACAAAGGTACTCACCTTTGGCAAAGGTGTTGGTGACGATTTGCTTGATGTTAAAGATATCGTGATTGTTTTCCCAGGTAAGGATTTGAGGTTATTTTTAAATTTGTGTTGCACGCAAATTTGATTATGCTATTTAAAATGCGTTTCTCTTTTAAATAGGGAACCCTGGCGTTATTGACTACTACAGGGAGTTTATGAAGGAACTCTACATCCGGTTGAAGAGCAAGTACCCGAAACTGAGTATCCCTGTTTGGGGAATTAGCCATGCTGGTCATCAAACGGAAGGTGTTCAGGAGGAATTCACGTTCCCGCACTTGAGTGGTACTTTAAATAAATGCTCATTTTTGTCTGTATTTCTTTTTTGACGATGGGCTAAAATGATTTGCTCTACTATTTTTTTAAGAATTTCCAGAGCTGTACAGTCTCCAAGGTCAATATAATCACAAGGTTAAATTCCTGGAGGCGTTTGTACCTCCTCATGTGAATGTAATCGGGATCGGCCACTCTATCGGATGTAAAATTTGGATGGAAACACTGAAGCAGATGGACGATGACACTCCCTCGTTAACAATCGCAGAACCTAAGAAACGCCCAAACATATCTCAAATATTCATGCTCTTTCCAGCAATGGAACGGATGCGATACACACCCAGCGGTCAGCGGGTCACACCCTTGCTAAAATTCTACCAATACTTGGTTCCCCTCCTCTGGCCGATCACTTTACTCCCAACATTCCTCCAACGATGGATAGTAGACCTTAATTTCCGTGGGAAAAATGTTCCAGAATGTACAGTCCCAGCAACCCTCCAGCTCTTCAACTACAACATTCTCAAGAGGATTGCGTTCATGGCTAAATGTGAAATGGAACAGGTTGTTGATCTGGACGCACCCGGACTTGTCAAGTACCTGGACAAACTGTTTTTCTACTTTGGTACAAAAGATCACTGGTGTCCACTTTCGTTCGTGGACGAAATGAAAGAAAAGTTTCCAGGGATGAGGCACATTGTCTGCGAGAATGGATTTGAACACGCATTCGTCCTGGAAAACAACGTGGGCATGGCCCAGTTCATTTGTGACAAAATCCCTGTCACTGACGCCAACGAAACTGGCAGTGGGGCTGTCACAATTACAAAAACCAATGGTGGTGCTATGTAAAAGTAATTTATTCTCAGACGCTTTACTAGATAAATTTATCCCCCGCTGTCCTTCAACTTGCAAAAGAAAAGAACACAAAATAAAAGTTTAATCAACTGGGTGCTTACTCAAGTTTCATTATATCTTCACTTAATTTCCCACTAAAATGCAAAACTCCCTTATGCTCTATAGCAAAATCGTGATTGTACAAAGTAGTATTAGCAAAAATCCTCAATAGAGTGTCATATGGAACTCCCCAGTAGGCTAAATCACCAACTATCCTTAGTTTAGGGCATCTCACTGCAATCCAAGACAGTCCCGGGTATAGTACAAGCCGGTTCGGAAATAAAAACCGAACTACTTCTAGATTTCGGTAGCTTCCTGGATCTCCGGAAAATACCCTTTCGATCACGTCTTGGTCAAAATCCTGAGAGGAGTCCATTAGAAGAATGTCTTTGATTTCCAGGTACTCCAGTTGGGGACAAAACTCAACAATGCTTTGGAGCGTGTCCAGAGTGCGGACCATCGGGGATGTGAGGAACTTTAAGTGCTTCATTTCTACTGCTTCGTGCAACTCCCCCTTGAGCGCGCACTTGAGCTTTTCGAGCTTTGGAGCTGTCTTGGCTATCAGCTCGATTGGGAGGAAGCTCGTGACGTTGCGCGCGTAGCTGATAAGAGTCAGGGCTGTTAAATTTTTAACTTCTACGTGGAGTATAACGGCCGAGCCGGACAGCATGAGGAACGCAACTTCTTCGCCAGTCTCGTTTTCCATTACTTCCAGCTTGGGATCTTCAAAGTGCATGCACGTGAACAGGACCTTGACAAACTCGAACATTTTCTGGGTCTGGGACTGGCGCAAGTAGCGGACGAGTTGTTGGCGAAACCGGACAAGAGTAGTGTCCATCTCGGCGGTATTCATGTCCTTCAGCACGATCCGAGTTTTTCCCGGTACGTTGTAGTAGAACTGGAGTGGGGTGGCCCGCAGTTGGGGACAGGCTTTGATCACGCAAGTATCATAAAAGTTACCCGTATCGTTGTTATAAGGGGGTCTTCTGATGGTCTTTGAGACGTCTAAATACCTAAGCCTGTGCAAAATGTCATACATTTTTTGACATAAGTCAAGCGATAATTTTTTGGCGGAAAATACGGACACTTTTTTAAAAAATCGTGGACTTACTTACTTACGTAGAACAACATTGGTTTAGAACAGCTTCAGGAAAAATTTCAAACCGAGTGGAGCTCGAAATAAAGCTTCCACGGAAGAACCGTTGGCCGACTTTCTTAAAAAGAAGGAGAATAACTCCGCGGTCAGTTATTTGAGTTCCTCGAACGTCCAGGTGCTCGAGAAAAACGCAGTTTTCCCCTATAGCGTTCATGAAATCGTCCTGAATTGCATCGCCACGAACGACGATTGTTCGTAAATTCATGAAATGTTCAAATGACTCGGTGAATCGAAAAACCAGGGAGGATTGTAAATGGTCTACTTCCTCCTCGGGCAATGTTTCCGTCCGCAGTTCTCGAAGAACTTTGTCATTGCCGAAGGGAATAAATAAATGATGTAAACTCTCAGCTACTCCCTCTTTCATTATCACTTCAATTATGTCAAACCACGTTCTGAAATCGATAAGCTGGGCTGCCAAATCGGATAGGGAAAAGTTATTTACACCGTTACTAACTTTTCTTGGGGAATTGTAAGATAAGACTTAGTGCTGACTTACGCCTTAGTGCAAACGGAATAACGCCAATGTACGGTAAAATATTGTGGATAAAATTTTTCTCATTGCGCATAATGAAGCCTTCATGGAGAAAGTCAAGGCTGCCAATTGTCGACAACTTCATAAACGGGGCCATGCTGGCAATCTCGTTGATTCGGGTTTCATAAAAGTTTGACAGTTTAATCCATGCGTTGACGACGTTTTCTGTGATGGCTTTCAACTCCTTCTTGTCCACAGTCATGTTTCTCTTTTGCTTCCGTTTCACGATTTCCCGAGTTCGCTCAAAATGCTTGGCCACAAATGTGTTCCTCACGTAGCTCTGCACAGACGGGAAATTCTTCTTCGGGTTCTACTCACAAACGTCAGACTAGTTAGATTTTGTGCGAAAACCTGACTGTCCATAGGAAAACTGGATATGCGTATAAAAAAGGAACGAGAAAATCTATTCTACATCCGTTTTTATCTCACAAATATGCCAAAACGAAAATGTAAAAGTAGCGAGAAACTGATTTTGCTACGTTTACATGTGCGCTTTGGCATATTTGCCTGATAAGAACGAATGTAGAGTAGATTTTCTCGTTTCTTTCGTAATACGACATATTCCCTTTTCCTAGGGACAGTCACATAGGATTAATAGCAGTGATCAATAAATTATCTATGAAATTACCGTTGACTTATTAATAGCATCAGGCCAAGCCAAGGATCGCAGAGAGATTGTCTTGAGCGATGGAACATTTCTCCGATTCGGCATCGTATTTCAAATGGTTCTCTCGATTTATTATTACTGAACGAGCAACGGGTCAACGGAAGCTGGTGAGTTAGTCCGTGCATCGTTTTGCATTGAAGGATTATTTAGCAGGGATTTTGCTTAAATTTGTGTGCACCTGTTAAATTCATGCTATTTGATCACTTAGAGGGAGTTTTGATGAAACGATGATAGACAAGTCCTTTTGAATATCTTTTCTTTCGTCATAAAAATCTTGAAATATTTTTATTCGATTATTTTATTTTTATTTTTTTGTATTCTTGTTTGTTTACTTCTGGTAATGGACAAGAGTGTTACTAATGGTATTCATTTGACTTTGACTTGGCGTTCTTCAACTTTTTTTAATCAATCATGCCGAAACAGTTTGAAACTTGTTCACTCACACAATATAACAGCAAAGCACCAATAAATACGTGTCAGCTTATATAAATAACGATTCCAGTATTTTTGCGAAGCTTAATCACATAATACGAACTAGGATAATTACTTCCTAAAGCCTTTAATTATGTAAAACGTAGCTACATTTTAATTATTATTCTATTTTGCGTAAAATGTCACGCTGCTAATTAGTTTTAAAAAACCCAGGTCAATACTTTGTCAGAGCTACGACAATAGCTAAAGTTTTACGGGACATAGTTTATGATTGTTTTCAATACTCAGGTAAAAGGTATCTTTTGGTCTCTAGTTGTTTTTCGAATATATATATTTTTCTCCATATTTTCAACGATATTAGAACGATATTTTCCTGTAAATATAAATTTTATACGATAACTTTCGAGCCTGATTTTATAACAGTGCCAGTGGCGTATGGGTGCATAGTTCAGACAATTCTTTTAAAACAATACTATCAAAATCCAAAGAAATACCAAATAAACAGCTAGATTTATTTCCTAGAGTAAATTAACCTAACATTTTTGTCAATTTAACATTGTAAAATACTTTTTTCCGAGTCTCCGCCCACCCCAAACGTAACCAAAACATTTATGATATATTTTTAAATAAATGTTTAATGTAATATGATTCTTAACGAAGCAATAATAATATCATACGAAGTGTATTTTTCCTTTCAGCACAAATATTTCCGTCAAATCTTCTTCATTTAAATGTATCTTTAAAGTCTATTTTTATTATCAGTTTCCATTCGCTGTGTGGCATGTAATATTATGTTATGTATTTACATATATGTTTCTAGTATTTTTGTAGTATTGTTTGTTTTTAAAGTAACTGTGTACTAGCAGTCTATAACTTCCATTCTAAACGACTTGAGGGGAGCCATCCTGAGTGGTTCCATTGTGTCATCGCTGGCGTCCTCTGGAAGAATATCGTTCCTGTACTCAGCCTCCTGTACAAAATCGTCAACAAATACACGGAGAAATTTTAGTTTGTTGCGTTTCAAGACTATTTCATGAGAGAAAGTTGATCAAATTCTACTCACGTGTACAAAGATAACATGCTTGGAAAGGGGTTACTTTTACTGCTCTACTTACATCCAAAGTAGTTTAGTGAGTGCTCATACAACATGCCAGAGGGAAGGTTTTAAAAAAAAGACTGTTTTCTTGTTCGTCATTTTCTTGAAAACAAAGTTTGAAATTGTCTTTTTTGTTATGTTTTTAAATCTCGTTAGTGTGTCTCAATTGTTTTATTAATAGAATAAAATAGTAGTCTTGCCTTGATAAATTTTTGTACAGACGAACACTCCGATCTACAAAACACACGCACGAGCTCTGGATACAGGATAAGGTTACTCTTTATCAATATTTGTGTAGTTTTTTTTTGTGTTTTATACGGCCAAACATTACGGGTTGATCACACATAGACAAGATTTTTGGAAGAAGAAGAATAGTTTTTTTTCACAGTTTTTCATACAAAAATTTTGCTGTAGATTTTTGTTTTACAGGCCAAACTGAAAAGAAAATTTAAATTTAACAAAAAGAATTTAGATTTTCTTCAAATAAAAACACAAAGATAAGATTTGGTGAAGTTTATGCAAAAAGAAGGGGATACGGTGAAAGCATTTTTTATGGAAGGGGGGGGTGGTTTGGATATATCACACGAAGTTACTTATGCGAAAGGGTTTTGTACTACAACTATTTAATGGTAGAAAACACATAACGACTCAGAAAAAAAGTCAGGCGACATTCACCATCAACTGAATATTAGATAGTTGTTGGTAGTACATCTCACACACCCGCCGCGATGATGACCAGAAACGGGAGAAAGTTTTCTCGGAAACTTGGTAAATTTTTAGTAGAATGTTAAGTAGGTTTAGGTTGATTGATGCTGGGGAGCAGCTTTTGTTATTAGAAAAAACCGTGGCAAGTTTTTGATTTTGTTTTGAGACACGATTTACATGATCCGACATTTATTGGTTGACTGAAAATAAAAACAGGAATAAAAACAAAGATATATTATCATATTAACAAACGTTTACCAAAAACTCATCCTTCAACTACACGTCAATAACCGGTGATAATTAACAATTAAATAGTAGTATGTACAGATTACTCTCCAAAAAAAAGAATAATTTCTTTTAGAAAAAGAAAAGACACAATCTACAATCTTCACAAGCAACAAGTAAAAAAAATTAAGTTCAAACAGTTTTGTGCACGCACATCCACACAACAAAACAATCAAGTACAACATTTGCCTCGGACTTTTAAATGGTTACACCTTCACTTTCACATGTCCGGGTGGGACACTTATAGTATAACTACATATCGTTTTTATTTTTATATTTTTCTGTTATTATTACTGGCAATTGTACGCGAAGAAGGGGTGTGGATATACGATAATATATTTCTCACACTTATTGTTCATTTTCTTTTTCTTTCTTCTATTACGTTTCCGCAAAAATACTCAATGGAAAAATCATTATCAAAGTCTTCAAGTACTTATCCCATAGAATAACAACATAATTAATTATATTCGCATAGTTATACAAATTATGTTTAATCTTCCCCTTGTCCTAATACAAATTAACTTACACTTTTAGCTATAAATGCTTTGAAAACCGAGTGTATGCTTGTAGACACGAATTTAATTAAAATAATTTTTTATTTGATGTTTAATACATAATAAACACAGGAATTATTGTTTTTTTTCTTCTAATGACTTATTATGCACCTTATCTTGAAGCTTTAAGATACTGTCAAACTAGCAAATCAAACTAGCAAAAGAGTTTCTCGGATTTCCCCAAAACAGGTTCAATGAAAATAGAGAAAGTCGTGAAAGTAAACTCAAATAGTTTCTCTTTCTTTGATTACTATTTTGGTTGATGTAATACTTTTTTCTTCTATTTTGTTTTCCCTTTCTTTTCGTACAAATTGAAGGAAAACATAATATATTTGATTAGTTTGCTCAACTGTATACAGTTTTGGCGTAATAGACACGACTAAAAAACGACTACAAAAGTCTATAAAAGTGTTCTTCTCTCTGATACGTTTTCTGTGGGTTTATCTAGTTTTGCGGTTAACTTGTGGCATACAATGCATATTATTTTTCACAGTCTGTGTTTAATATAATAATAATAAGTTGTAACAAGTAAAGCCAGCCTACCATATTAATTTTTTTGTATATACCTTCGCCCAAAATCTGACTACCTATTTTTCTCTTTAATTTTAGTCGCGATTTCTTTGTAGGTAAATATTTTCCAGAGGTACTAAAATCATGATTTCGTCTCCGCATTTGTCGTCGTCGTTCATCCGTCCCGAGTTGCAAAATTTTAGTGAGTAAGTACAACTATATAGTAAGTACAAGTAATCTGCCTCCAGCCAAACTCACAGTTTGGTTAACACAAGTATTTTTTTTTTTTCATCGTTGCTTTAAACAGTTAAATCGGTAGTACAGATGCCCAGAGGATTATAGAACAAAAATCCTTCAAACCAAAGTCATTTTAGAATACATTCTTGTTACATAAGCAAATCAAGACCTACTCACAACAGGTAGACTAATATTACTCAGTATAAAAAACATGGGGCGCATTGAGATTCAAATTTAATTAGGATTCTAATGGGCAAACCAAACATTAACAGTTCAGGTCTGGTATACAAAGTAAAGTGTCCGTTCAACAGTCTCAACCATGAATTTAACAACAATCCATTTTCTCAAACAGGTAATTGTAATGCATCGTAAGTACAATAACATTGCTTACAGGGTTCGCCATCAATCTAGGCTACACATCAATAATTCTGTGCAAAAGCAGCAAAAACAAAACAAAAAACTCCTTCGAGAATTCTTTCACGAGTCAAACAAAAAATGTACACTTCTAAACGCTACAGAGAAACGTTAGTCTATTGAATACAAATATGTAGTCTTTGATCAGTGCTGTTGTAGTTTTGTATCGCACTTGTTAGAAATATATATCCCTGGAGACAAATGCAACGCGTTTTCGTTATTATTCTTTACCTTTCCTCATCAGTTTGTTATATCAGTGGATTGAAACAAACCACAACACACGCCATAGTTTTAATAAATTATTTACAGTTATTGTATTTTAAATGATTCGCGAGTGTTTCCGGGAAGGATATAAGGTATGTATTTTTTTAAATTATTTTTTTAGCGAGAAAACCAACGTCTAAACCAGGGTTGTTCGTCTAGCCTAACCTCATAGTCATCCATCATTGGACGAGTTGATGCACTCGTATCGATACGTCTCATCGTTGTGGACGCACTCCTTGGCCGGCCGCTGGGTCCAAGAATGTTGAAGACATTCATCAGCCAGACAACGATGATGGGCATAATTCCAAGGATAATGAGGAAGAGAGCGATGCCCATTGTCCAGGCGGGGAATTGTTTGGGTACGATTTCCCCCTGAAAAGCAATTCCAAGGAAATAAAGTACATTGCAACAAATCAAGTCCACATGATCTGCGAATTGCACATGCTCGTGTTACCGTTTCAGCGTCATATGCAGAGTACGTCGGAGGCTCTGTGAGTTTCTTGTAGAAGGAACCAATCAAAAGCATGATGAGCGCGAGTGGTCCGATAAACCTCCAAGTTATTTGCCAGTACAGCCCTGGCCGTGATCCAGTCATGTATTCCATGTCTGAGTTGAATCTGGATATAAGCAAGGAAAATTGAATCGGTAAATGCTAGAGTTCAGCATTACCTACTCCCAATAACAATTTTTTGTAAATGGCTACCTCTCGTGTCCATAAATGTACATGACAGCGATGAGTTCCAGTAGGGCAATTATAACAAGTCCAGCAGTGCTTGCATAGCCATCAAACAGTGAAACCCAGTACTCGCCCGCACCTGTCACGAAGATCAGTCCGCCAAGGAAGGATACCAAACAGACGACTCCTACAAAAAAAACATGTCCGTATAAAAGCAGGACCGCTTAAGTAAATTCTTGTTTTATAGATGTACATAAAATGTGTCTATGCATTCAAACCTGTGAGAAGTTCCTTGCGAATATGGCTGAAATAGGGGCTCTCGAAGACAGTATTGACAACCCCTTCCATAGTTCCAATTTGAGATCCAAGTCCCAGGGCCAGCAACATGAGGAAGAATATAATCGCCCAAAAGGGTGACGCGGGCAACTCCACAATCGCTTGAGTGAAGACAACAAAAGCGAGTCCTGTTCCAGCTGCCGCGGAGTTGAGTTCACCCTCAAGGCTGCAGCTTTTAAAAACGGACCCAGTAAAATTGTTGTCCGGGAAGTTTTCCTTCATGTACTGTTCGTATGCAGCCTCGCTGATTGTAGTTGCATTAGGGTACGCAGTGGAATTCGCCCTCCACATTTCAACTTTGTTCCTGTAAACAAAATATTGGATCATGAGTTTCTGCCGCCGGTTAGTTAGAGCGTCATCTATGACGCCAATAACACACGTGTCTGTTCGCAGCTTGTGCAAAACGTTTATTGTCATACGTACGTACCACATTGATCTGCTAATTGTCTTAAACTAACAGAGACAGTCGTGAGGAAAGTCCATAAATAAAGTGTAATCCCTGTTAGTTTAAGCAATTAGTGAGACAATGTCAGAGCTATGTACTTAGTGTGCGCTGTACTTACTCTTCAATGCATCGTTCGTGGATTGCGGTGGCCTTGAACCCCAACACAGAGAAAATGACGATGGACGCGTACATGGCGGTGAGAACGTTCGTGATGGTAATGAAGATCACATCCTTGACGCAGTTGTTCCTTGGCTTGTTGTACGATCCGAACGCAATGAGTGAGCCGAATGCAAGACCAAAGGAGTAGAAGACCTGAGTCGCAGCATCCATCCAAGTGTTGAGGTCATAAAGTTTTTCTATCTGTGAATGAAAATGTTGTACATTGTGTGTAACTCGCCGATAAGTAAATGAGTAATATTATAATGGTGATAATGTTTTTAAAAACTACCTTGGGAGTATACATGTGGAGCACTCCAACGTGAGCCCCTTTGAGCGTTATCCCCCGAAAGAAGAATATAGTTAGGACTAGATAAGGGAAGAGAGCTGTAAAGTAGACAGCCTGTCGGATTGTAGGTCAAATGAAAGATTTGTGTTAACTTTGTGTTACGTTGTAGGATAAATACTTTTGAACATTTTTTTTCTTGGAATCAGTACCTTTCCAGCAGACTTGACACCCCGCATAATGATAAAGTAAACAACTACCCAGGCAAGTAATAGACACAGCACCATCCACCATTTGAGTCCTCCAGTTACCTCAATCGATGGGGAAATGTCTAAAGCTTCCCTGTACCAGAAATATCCAGTTGCTGAAGACTTTGCACATTCCTCCACAGCCACCATAGTTCCATTTTGTCCCATTTCAGTAGGACAATCTGCCCAAGGTAAAGTAGTCTGAAGGGAATTACATTTAAGGAAATTGTTAGAAAAACGCAACACGCTCCATCAATCCGTTCAAATTCAGCCAACAATCTTTTACATTTAAAAAAGCAGTACTCGTGGCATTTCAGAGAAAGGAATGGATTTGGGTAGTTACGTGAAACAATAAATAGATATTTCATTGAGAATCCAATCCTATCATTGTCTGCGTCTTTTGTTTCTAGCCACATGCGTTTTTAGATCCAATTCTACTTTTACTACGTAAAATCTCGACCACTCCGGTTTCATATGTATGTTTTATGTGCAAGCTTGTCGGATTTCTCTAGGAATTCCTACACAGATTAAACAAGTGACAGGCTTGTTTACATTGAGTGAAAGCACAAAACACGCTTTAGCAGATTACGTGACTTATACGGATTTTAATGGGTGGCATGATTCAAGTTCGAAGCACGTGAAAAGAAATGGCTAATTGTTGATCTCTACTGAAACTGGCTAACACTGAAATAGCATCGTACGACTTGTTTATTTCAAGTTTTGCATTTACACCTTTGCAATTTAAAGCAAGGCTCGTGCCCTCTTTCTCTCTTGTTTTGGATGACGTATTTTTGGTGGTATGATCGTACTACCGCATCGATTGCCGATAATATTTACTCAAACTATTTTGTATGTGCATGCTACGTAAAGTGTTTACCACTACCTGGAAAACCAATGACTGCACTGCAATGTTGAATATACAACGAAAAATGCTTATGAGGTTATGTAATTGTATGACGTGAACCCATCATCCCACACCGTTTTTGTTGTGACAAAAATTCTGAAGCTTGATGAAAGAACAAATAAATAATATTTACTCTGAATGAGTTGAAGAGGTAGAAGAAACACCAGGTAATAATGACATTGTAGTAGAGTCCCACAAGGAAGGCGACGATTGTACTTGCGATGCCGATGCCTCCAATTGACGGATGGATCATATTCCAAGTTCCAAGTGAGCCTTGACGCAGCCTTTGTCCTATGCCGAGTTCGACCAAAAGCAAAGGAGCCCCTTCAATGATTACCATTATTATAAATGGAATCAGAAATGCACCTGGAAACAAACAAAAAGACCACACGATGGAATTAACACATAGGTATAAACGTTAGTCATAGACAAAGTCATCATACAACAACCTATTAGAATCTGTAGTGCAAATTTTCACACCTGGATAAACATATGAATTGAAGAAGTATTTTTTTTGCAAAAACATCTGCCCACAAAACTGGAGTGAATTCGCATTGAAATATAGTTCGACAAGAAAACGATGTTTTCTAAATACTCTTTGTGACTGCAGTATGGATTCCCTCAAGATCAGAAGGTTTTGTGTAGTATACTTGCGCAAAAATCATAGAATTATTATGTGTTCAGAGTTTCTTTCATAAACATATTCATCGTTACAGTAAAGCTCCGTTTGTAGCCTGGGATATAATATGCAGAATGATATGAATGATAAATAGCGGTTTATATTTGACACAGTACGATTGCTTGATAATGAAAGATGAGAAACGTTATAACGTGTTAGTCTATGTTATTACTATTATTACAGACCCGGCTATATTATGCTGAACATTCTTCTTACGGTAGGTTATAATCTAAAGCTTTGCGGTATTTATGAAAACAACGCAGCTTCAGCAGAACCTTTCCTAAGTTTTCCAATATAAACATATGATATACACAAGTCATAAAATGACGATCAAAAGTACAACAAATGCTACACACAAGTAACTTTCCTAGGTTGAAATGTGAGTAGCCTAGTTACTGAATTTTTTCTTTTTTCATGTCATCACTTTCTTGCTGACTTCATTATACTAGCAGAGCTACCTGTTTCCCAGTGGGAAATGACAGGAAAGAAACCAGGAAAGCCTAGAAGCACATCAAGCTAAAAAAGATTTAAAAAAGGAATGATGTACAGTATATCGTCTACATTATTTAGATTTCCATTCGAGGTTATTTTTTCGCAAGATACATTCAAAAGCTCTTTATTTCCCATGAGAAACCCGAGTCTCATCTAAATTCTCTACATTGCACTATTAACNGAGGTTATTTTTTCGCAAGAGACATTCAAAAGCTCTTTATTTCCCATGAGAAACCCGAGTCTCATCTAAATTCTCTACATTGCACTATTAACGTCAGTTTTGTGGAGAATACTATTTAGGAATGACTCGGTTAACCAAAACCTTCACAAGGAAAACATTTCTCTCTGTGCATGTTTGGTCCTCACAAGTTTATTTGCTTCTACTTGAATATCTTGCCTATACAGTTGTACTACGATGCTTTCACTTTATAGTCTGTTTTGTAGAGATTAGCTATGGAACAGTACGGCACGGTGAAAGGTTTAGTTATAAGCATACTACAAAAAACGGTTGTTGTTTTCATGGACATAATAAATGGATTTACTCATAATCAATCCAGCCTTGTTATGCTGGCGCACGCCAAACAACTCTCGCTGTGTAGTAAGAAGAACGGATGTATCAGCTTGGAAGGATTTCATTGGGATTCCCAGCAACGAATGAAACATTCATGATAAAATTGTTGTGTATCTGTATTTAAAGTCTCCTAAAAAAGGAATCCTATATACTTTCATAATAAATTATCATTAAATACAGCCAATAATACGAATTCCCTTTTTGTAAGGATAACTTTCACAAAAATCTTTCTCCTTAAACATCCAACTAAACCTCTTGCTGGAGAAAACCTGCATCGATTGAAGCAGCAGGAGGAGCGTGTCACATTTATCAATCTTTTTAGAAGTCTAAAACTGCATGGACAGTTGGACAGCTGCAGTTATGCGGCTTGCTAATCAAATTATACAGTCCCACGTGCAACCAAAATGTGATGTGTTTGGAGAGATCCCCAACAATAGAGATCTAGCAATAAAAATACTAAATAAAACAGACTACAAAGGAATGGAATAAGTCCATAGTCTGGAAACTATTTCCATTTCAAGTAAAAAGCAAAGGAATCAGTCAAAGAGAAAGGGGGAAAGTATGCAGCCAGGCAGATAACACATCAAAACCAATTTTTTCTCGCATGACAAAATATAATATACTTATGATTACTACGTACATTTTCTTCACGCTTCTATACCTTTCTATCCGTCATCGCCACTCAGAGTAAAACGCTACAAGGTAACTTTTACCGCTTTCTCTTTGAGTTTTATAAAGAAAAAACAACAAGCTCGGAATTTAGTTCAGTCTATTATAGAATGTATGCTGACAAGATCCAAACACTGCCATGGTTTTATTTTGCTTTTCATACATTTTCTTTCTGCCTGGTTGTGTATCACCGAGAAAAAATAGCGATAAACGATTAGTGACACCACTCAACCAAAAGTCGTAAACAAGCTGTGTCCTGGATATACTAACCCATTAGTCCTTATTTTTAGAAACAGTACGGTTTACTTTTAAGGTTAAAGAGTCACTGCATCAACGACTGTGCAACGATAACAGAGATAATTTTTTACTTCAGGGCTTATTTTGAGTACTTGCCTGGTTGGCTGATTAACGATGATTTTTACTCTGTTTTTTTTGGAGAGTTTCCGTCTGTGTACTGCTTTTCAGTAAAAATACACCCAATTAACAAGTTCCTCCTCACATGCCCAAAAAGCATGATTTTGATCAATAGCATCCGAGATGAACGGCTTCTCCAGCATCCTTTCATGTTTACAGTCCATTATTTTCAACTAATACAACAAGACGCTGTATGAAACCACATCAGTTTCCAATTAATTTCAAAATCTTCTTGTTCTTCTACAGCTCAATACCTACTATTGTCCTACATTTGTTGTAACTGCGCAGTTTCCGTGAATGAGCGTTTTTTTCGGTACATACATATCCGCTTGCACAAAAAGAGGAAATTGTAATGCGAGCATTGTGCTTTTTCCTCGAATCGATCTCTCAGCTATAGCTATAGTGCAGCAGCATCACTACTAAACAAAACGTCGTGACATTTTTTGTACCACGTCGTGACATTGTTTTGACATGTTTTCAGATACACTTTGTGTCGTTAATAACTCCTCGTTCAAAATTACAATCTTGCAGTTTCGTATGGATTGTGAAATGAAAAGGCTGGATGGAAGACTAAGATGGACGGAAAAGGAAAGCAAAATGCGCATTGCTCTCAGACATGCATAGACAATGGAGGCTTTCTCGTCCACAAAATTATGCCACTCCAATTCCTAAATCCTTTTTCAAACAAGGCAGGATCTTGGAAAAACTTCAAACCCTCCTTTTTGTCTTTATCTTTGGAGCTCTTTCCAGATTTAAGGTGGATTTGCTGAACGTGGGATTTTCCAGTACAATTTTTTATTCAATCTACTTTTTCGCTGAAATGCAAATCAATACAAAGGCTTTCGAGTTCGTGCAAGAAAATTATGCCATCATTCATTGGAAGTGATGGATTGTGAAACTGGAAACTCAGATAAATAAGAGAGTCGTTCATTATAGAGAAGGTATTCATGCTGACACTGCAAATCGAGAAACAAAATTGTTATTGCGCCAAAAACTCAGTTTTTTCGAAGCATTGGAAAGAATAAAAATGGCAGCAGAGAGAACAGCATTTATGGATAATTGATGCAATCGCATAGTACAAACAGCACCTGAGTGTCTACACATTGCCCATGGGTGTTCCAAACACAAAATTCATGAAAATTGTTGAAAACGTGATACCCTAATTGTTTGCCCTTTAAACGACCTTTCCAATGCTCCAAAAAGGGAAACGATAATTTTATCCGAGAATTCAGCATAATTCTATTTCTGTGTTGCTCAGGCAACATTAACCCAGACGTGGAATTTCTTTACGAACCTGCGAACCGGGTTCGTCGGGATTTCGGGTTCGGAAATTCCCGGGAACCTGCGAACCGGGTTCGTCGGGATTTCGGTTTCGCAAATTCCCAGTAACCTGCGAACTGGGTTCTTCGGGATTTCTGAGTTTAAGAATTCGTCGACAGTCGCAGTTTTCCGAGCAAATGCTGAAATTTTTTGGTCTTTTCTCTCATAAGGTGTTGATTTGTTGGGTTTTTGGCTGAGAGTTTCGGAATTAATGAAAAATTGGCGGTAGGTAGAGTAATTTTGTCGGGATTTAGTGCAATTTCGTCGGGATTTCGGATAATTTTGTCAGGATTTAGGTTAATTTTGTCAGGATTTAGGTTAATTTTGTCGAGATTTCGGATAATTTTTTCGGGATTTAGGTTAATTTTGTCAGGATTTCTAATAATTTTGTCGGGATTTCGGGTAATTTTGTCGGGATTTCTAATAATTTTGTCGGGATTTTGGGTAATTTTGTCGGGATTTTGGGTAATTTTGTCGGGATTTCGGGTAATTTTGTCGGGATTTCAGGTAAATTTTGTCGGGATTTCGGGTAATTTTGTCGGGATTTCGGGTAATTTTGTCGGGATTTATAATAATTTTGTCGGGATATCGGGTACTTGTGTCGGGATTCCGGGTAATTTTGTCGGTGTTCCTGGTAATTTTGTCGGGACGTCGGGTAACTTTGTCGGGATTTAAAGTAACTTCGTCGGGGTTTCGGGTAATTTTGTCGGGATTTAGGGTAATTTTGTCGGGATTTAGGGTAATTTTGTCGGGATTTAGGGTAATTTTGTCGGGATTTAGGGTAATTTTGTCGGGATTTAGGGAACTTGTGTCGGGATTTGGGGTTCTTGTGTCGGGATTTGGGGTACTTGTGTCGGGATTTGGGGTACTTGTGTCGGGATTTGGGGTACTTGTGTCAGGATTTATGGGACGTTTTTTGCTTAGGGTACATTTGTTGTAATAAAGGGTAAATTTGCCAGAATCTAGAAGGTTATCATATGTAGGGTGCACGTGCTAGAATATGACGTAAATTAGCAGCATATGTTAATTAGTCAAGTTCAAGAAAATTTAATCAGGATTATGAATTCTTACCATGCTCGTTTAAATCTATAATAAACAATTTTTAAATCTATAATATTTTCTTTGGGATTTCATCATTAAATTTATGACTTATTTTTGTGTTTCGAAACATCTTCGTGTACTTACATTCACTCTTGAATACAATTCACTAAGCGCTAACTTAGAACAAGGACAAACAGTAGGATCATAATTATTGATAAAAGGAATGGGATACGTCGAGTGTAGTAGGATCATATTTTAAGAATCAAACAGAGTAATAAAAGACATATTGCTTACATTTTGTTCGTGAAGATTTAGCCGAAGAATCAGTAGTATACCACGAAATTCTTATCTTGAGTTCTTAAATTCATACAGCCGACACAATCAAGTTTCAGATGGCAGTAGTTGCTTTGCTTAAACAGACTTTCTGAGATTTCTCTTAGACTTGTACACTAAACGCGCATGTTCAATTTTTTCGTGATTTAAAACAATTTTCGAGGTTTTGAAGAAAAGTTTTTGATGAAACGGGTACGTTAGTGGTGCCAAGAGAAACTTTTCGGGTATCTTAGATTGTTTATAGGGATGAAATTTTTGCTGATTCGGGATTCGGTTAAAATTTTCGGGATTTTAGCAAAATTTTTCGGAATTATGGCAAATTTTTTCAGGGTGTGGCGAATTTTTTAGGGATTTGGGCAAAAGTTTTCGGGATTTGGGCAAAATTTTCGGAATTCCTTTTTTTTTTTGCTCATTCGGGATTTCAGGTAAAAAAAAATTCGGGTTCGCAGGCCCAATAAAAGAAATTCCACGTATGTATTATATAGACTTTCATCTCAAATTCGTTCCAGATGTTCCAAAATATTGGAATTATATTCATGCTAAAAGTTGTGAGCATCTCGAAAAGCTTCTCTTTA
>VICI01000607.1:0-34132 GCA_019593645.1 Akabosia matsudoensis
AATACTGAAACTATTTACGTTCAGTACGTTTTTTCCTTGGAAATTTCACCGTGATACGGTTACTAACCAGTGACCTCTTCGAATTTTCTGACCTGAACCTTAATCTAAACCCAAGAATCAATGAATTTTATGTCAAACAGAAAGTTGCATGTAACGAAGATATTTACAAGTAATCAATAGTGTCAGTATGCACGGAAGACCATTGCCTTGTCACTATGCCAATTCATCCCTTGGTTTATATAGGTCAGTAACACCGACTATATTGGGAAGAGTGAAAATGGTCTACATGTATTCTGCCACGGAATCTGTGTAAAGGAAACATTTTTGCTAAAAAAAACTACAATGACCGATGAACCTACACTAGGTAATATACAACGTTTTCTATTATAACGATTTGAACGAATTAAAAAAGCATTTTATGGTTTTCTATTACTAGTACATAATTAGTGGATTTGTTGTGAAATTCAATACTCATTTATTTCACGTTACGAGTCATCAAATAAAACTTAAATTTGTTGAAACGAGTGATCTACTTAAGAATAATATATTTAATATTATGTATTCCATCAATGCATGCTTAAATTATGTTCATAACGTTAACAAAACTGTGAATTATTAAATGACAAGTTATCATACTCGATTGGTATCCAACCAGTTTCTTTCAATATTGTGCATTAATTTGTAATTTGTAATTGCGCTTTATATTTTTGATCGTGTGCTTCTGGTTTATTTTGCATATTGATTGCCAAATTTTAATGTTAGCTTACCAAGTAAAGGTAATACAAAATGTTAGTTTAGTATATCCATTCTGGCGATACATAGAATGCACGAAAGGCAAATGAAAAAATAAACTACAAACTATAGCGAATGTATTTGGCCAGTTTTCGACAACGGTGCGTATAATTCACAGCGACATTTGAACTTACCTCCTACTGCGGCGTTTTTATACCTATTCATTTATCCTCATTCTCGGTAACTAACAAAAACCGGCAAAAATTCCTCGTGTAATGGTGAACTACATCAGTACGTCACGTTTTTAACGACATGCATTCAAAGTGAATTTTTAAAAAGTGCGTGAGCATTCAGTCCTCCAACAATCATGTTGCACTTGTTTAAATTTAAACACTAAAATCATATCATGATTAAGTGCAATCAAGCAGTTGCTTTGTCAATGCAACCTATCCAAGTAGCAAAAGTTGTACCTAGACCATGTAGGATATCTAATGATACACGACCCACGTCGTAAAAGATGGTAGCAGATTAGTAGGCGTGTACCTTCATGGGAGTTTTTCATAATAAACGCTCCTCATTCACAAACAAAATACAGACAAAATAGGTGTCATGCTATATCGGTCGTGGCACACGTCAATATATATCCAATTTTCTGAATGAGATACTGGTTTCCCTTTGCTCATGCAAAAAGAAGACGAATTGGCGGATGCCGTGATGATGATACCCATCCTAGCAATGCAACAAAGGAACGGTGATAGATGATGATATAATAAAAGGATTCTATGAGACTATATTGCTTGCTATCATAACCCAAGAATTTGTAATAGTAATCGTATTATGTATATCACTCACGGATGGATTATACAACAATGTGGGGATTTGAAGAAGCTATGAATTTCAAAGCAGAAGGAATTGGGGCAGTATAAAAAGTAAGAGTTGATAGGTCATACTCCCTTATTTGTAAATGTAGTCATGTGGCGCAAACAGTGCGTTATAGTTTTACTCTTATGGTATGTGGCCAATCACCCGAGTCCAGTGACGGGCTCGAATGGTGGTCACATCGGCACCCGCAAAAATGTCGAAATGGAGAGGAGAAAGGGCGAGACACAGAATGGAAGTGAACCAGTGAAAAGTGACACCGTTGGGTTGAGGAAATCCGATAGTTCTGGAGGAGACATGTTTGTCCTACAAAGCCCCCTCGCCGAGGATAACACGTTTTCGAGAGTGAGACGAATCAGGAGGGAAACTTCAACGGAATTTTTAAAAGTGCAACTTTCCAGCGGAAGTTATGTTTACAGGTGTGTGATTCTTCCTTCGCATCTTAATTGTCTCATAGCACGACAAGCATAATGATTTTTATTGTGTGTTGCATGCAAGTGATTTGCCAGTGTGCATATAAGAAGGTTTTTTTGAGAAGCTAAATATTATATGTCGAATTTGTTCCGGTGTCATTGGTTTAATCCTGTTTGGGTGAACTTGGTTAATTACAGAACTTGAGTTAAATACAGAAACGCAAAATTAACTGTTTCGTTCTGGTCAGCTATCTGCGCATTACTCGTGTAAAAAACGGAGAATAGTAACCCAAAGGGCTCATGACCTCTAAAAGTGTGATTTAAAATTACCAAGAAATACAGATATACAACTGAAATTCAAAGGAATCAGTAATAGGAAACATACCCAAAAGTTTCTTTTAAATAGAAAAGTTAACTAATTTATTATTTAGTTTAGTTATTATGAACTATGCATATAGTGACTGACTGGGCTTATTAACTTGTTATGCTGTCGTGTTATGAGCTTCCGTTGTACTACTGAACAGGTAACGCAATGAAATCTTCCTGTTTTTTTTTCAGACCAATAAATTATGACGTAACGAAGAATTCTACTCAAGAGCTTAAGCGAGTCGCGAGGGCTTATGAAGACAGCAGAAATAACAAAGGTTACTCGTACTCCAAACCTTCCGGAGGATATGAAGAGGGTGAAGGTGGATATGGAGGTTATGGCGGATATGATTATACTACAACGACTACCCCGCCCCCTCCAGTTGAAGCTACAACTACAGAAATTCAAATTGATTCAACTGGCTTACTACCCCCTGCTCCAAACAACCCAGATGTCCGACCTATCACGACAGTAATTTTTATTTAGTTAATTTAAATGTATGAAGCATCATAACAGCACTTAACAATGTGGCTCCGCTGCAGACAACTACTGAAGACCCTCGTGATATTCGGGACAACATTCCGGGTGAACCAGGAAAAGATTATCAGGCGTATGCGAGCATTCCAAAGACGTCATTTACATGTGAAGGGCGAACCCCTGGATTTTATGCAGATGTTGAAGCGGGTATTTAACGCTTGTGTTTTGCTTGCATGTTTTTAATCATTTGCGAATCCTGAAGAATCGTTTCACGAAAAATGTTGCTGTCGACTTAATTCTTGTATGTGCCCTGAATGTCTGAAATATTCTAGGCTGCCAAGTGTTCCATCGATGTACTGATGATCCTTGGTATACTGGACAAGTGAGAGTTATTATGGACTCATTTCTGTGTCCAAATGGTTCATTGTTCAATCAACAGGTATGAATGAAAGCAATCGGAAAATAGTAATTTTACTTAGGACACCAGACGCTTACACCAATATGAGCAAATATGGGGTAACAGGATACATGACCAAACACGCATTACAAACACCAAAGTTTTCATCCCTACTCAATCATCTTATAAGACTATTTGTTATATGTTTAAATTTAATTTGAGACACATTTACTCTTCAATATATAACCGCAAAATCTCGTTCAGATTCTATCTTGTGACTGGTGGGGTAACACGGACTGCAAAGGGTCGGAAGACTTCTACGAGATAAATGACCAAATCGGAAAACTGAAGGAGACTGCAGTAAGAAATTGCACAATAATTGAAATATAAATCTTAGTGCACATTTTTAGCCAGTTTTGTTCGTAGGCTGGAACTGTCGAGTACGAAAAATTTACTGGAATCAGAGTTCCGCCTCCTCCGGGAAAGAAAAAAGTTGCACCTGGAGGAAGTTTAGGCTATGGTATTATCCCAAAAGATAAACGGAAGCCTCTCGCCCCCGAGTACAAGCCGAATCCTCAAAAGCCCAGTTCGTCTGCCGGGTCTACAAAGTTTGAAACGGATACTGGTGACTATGATAATGAGGAGGTCCTACAATTCATTACAGACATAGGACCGGACGAAGAAACTCAGGGCAGTAGTCAAGATGAAGTGAAAGGTTCAGAAACAAAAACAACGAGTAGTTCGAAATCATCAAAGAAGAAGGCTACCACCACAACCACCACGACCACCCCTCCTCCAACACAATCAAGTGAGTCAAGAGAGGATGAGGGATCGTCAAGAAGTGACGAAGAAATCCAAGTGCCATCGGCAGCAACGAATGGTCGCTCTACCGGATTGGTCGTTAATCGAGATCGTGATAGGGACGATGTGAGTGATCATTTTTTAGAGAGAAAAGAATACTTTCAAGAACCCTAACTTTACCATTTGTGTTCTGTATGGCTGCATGACAGTTCTGCGCGCGCTACACTTACCAAAATCGCTTGAACATTTCATGATCTACATTTAGGATGAAGCTCTAGCTCTAGATGTCTAGCTCTAAAATTTTTAAACGTCAAATTCAACGTCTTGCTTAACACTTCCTAAATCCTCTTGAGAAGAATTGTCACTTTGACCGGATAAGTCCAACTTTCTGGCAATGTAAAAGTAAAGAAGTTGTAGGTATTCTTTAGGATTCACTGGTAAAAGATTTCAGAGGTTTTCGTTTTCACCACACACCCTCGTACGCATTCGAAGCAAATTTAAATGCTTATGTAAATTCCACAACAAGTTGCATCCTCCCTTTGAAATTGATTTAATACAGACAATATGCGTTAAAAAATAACATTCTGATCTTTCAGTCTAACTCAGAAGACGATACGCCCACTGTAGGTTTAACGCCACCCAAATTCGAGGGGTCTCCGGTACCTGCAGGAAGAGATGACAACGATGACAGAGACACGGATGCGGCGACACGCTCGCCTGAAATTTCGAGGAGACCCTATTCCCCGCGCGACGAATATTTGCCACCAAAGCAGTCAGGCGGATATGATAACGAGAAACCTGATAGGGATTATTTACCACCTAAAAGAGCAAACAATGAATATTTGCCGCCTGCGGATGGAACAGGAATATCTGGAACCTCACCATCAACCAATCAGTACATACCTCCCACTCCTCCCCCATCAGGTCGAGACTATTTGCCTCCAAACTACAACCAAGGACAGGTAAGCACGTGTGATTTAGCAGATATGTTATGTTAACCAGGTATTGCTCCATAATGCATAATGAAGACTATATTTTACGCATCTCTAGCACACATATTCACCTGAACCGGATTCGTACTACAGGAAACCTTCAAATGGTTATGGCAATCCTCCTCCTTCTTACTCCCAGGATTATCGTGACAACTCATATCTACCGCCAAACAAAGAGTATGGCACTCCAAATAAGGAATACGGGCAACCGAACCGGGAATACGGGCAACCGAACCGGGAATATGGGCAACCAAACCGGGAATACGGGCAACCAAACAAGGAATATGGGCAACCCAACCGGGAATATGGGCAACCCAACCGGGAATATGGGCAACCAAACCGGGAATACGGACAACCAAACAAGGAATATGGGCAACCGAACAAGGAATATGGGCAACCAAACAGGGAATACGGGCAACCAAACAAGGAATATGGGCAACCAAACAAGGAATATGGACAACCAAACCAGGAATATGGTCAGCCCAATAGGGAATATGGTCAACCCAATAGGGAATATGGCCAACCCAACAGGGAATATGGCCAACCTAACAGAGATTATGGGCAACCTAATAAGGAGTATGGTCCACCTAAAAACTCCTATGGTCCACCTAAAGACTCATATGGCCCACCTAAAGACTCGTATGGTCCACCTAAGGACTCGTATGGCACACCTAAGGACTCGTATGGCCCACCTAAAAACTCATACGGTCCACCTAAAGACTCATATGGCCCTCCTAAAGACTCATATGGCCCACCTAAAGACTCATATGGCCCACCTAAAGACTCATATGGCCCACCTAAAGACTCATATGGCCCACCTAAAGACTCATATGGCCCACCTAAAGACTCATATAGGCCCACCTAAAGACTCGTATGGTCCACCCAGCAATAACTACAGAGAATCTTTCAACCTTGATTTCCCTACCACAGGTCCCTCATTCTTTCCACCGAAGAGTGAATTCGTTCCACCTCCGGTCGACCCAACGTATTCTTACGGGTCCCCGCAACCTGGCGGATACACCTACTTTCCTCACCAGACAACCACTACAGTAACCGAACACTGGCCAGCAAAATTAGCGTTTGAAGCACCAACGTTTCCCACACAAACCTACGCATCCGCATACAGTACTTTGCCATCACCAGTTACATCATACAACCAACCTTCAAACTCATATGGTGCGCCAAATAACCAGAACAACGGCTACTCATCCACTAATTCTAACTATGGACCGCCAACGGGTGGCTCTAACAATCAGCCCACTAATCAGTATGGCCCTCCAAAACAGCCTAGCAACTCCTATGGGACTCCTCAAAATAGCTACCTCCCCTCTAGTAAGCCAAGCGACACGTACGGCACCCCAAAAAACAATTATCTACCTCCGGAAAAGCCAAGCGACTCCTATGGAACCCCGCAAAACAATTACCTCCCTCCCAAAAAACCAAGCGACACGTATGGAACCCCGCGCGACAATTATCTTCCTCCTAAAAAACCAAGCGACACTTATGGGACGCCCAATAACAACTACCTTCCTCCGGAAAAGCCAGGCGACACTTACGGACCACCGCAAAACAATTACCTTCCTCCTAAAAAACCAAGCGACACTTATGGGACGCCCAACAACAACTACCTTCCTCCTGAAAAGCCAGGCGACACTTACGGACCACCGAAAAACAATTATCTTCCTCCTAAAAAACCAAGCGACACTTATGGCACGCCCAATAATAATAATCAAAATAAGTTCGGAGACAGCTACATCCCACCATCTTCCAACAGTTTTTCTAGTCCCGGCTACTCTCCTCCCACGGCTGGTGGTTACTCCACATTACCTGACAACGTCCTTGCCGAGTACAACAATCAATCACCCACCCCAAGTAGTTATTCAACAATTCCTGAGCAAACCCCGCCTCCTTTTTATACCTCAGAGCAAACAACCCATGGTGGACTTTTTACAATCGAGTCCCCAAAACTTGATATCCTTCCAGTTCCTTTAGTTTCTTATAGTCACGTAATAAATCCTATTCTCGAGTTCCCCCCATTCAAAAAGAAATAGTCAGTCAGTATTTACTAATCATGGAAGTTGTTGTCGGCCTGGGTAAGACAACGAGGGTCGTAGTGCCATCATCTTTGGCAAGTCTTCTCTAGGAGTTGTTGTTGAAATATAATTGTTTGTTAACTCTACTCTGTAAAAACATTTTGTAAGGCGGAGCGTTGATTAATGTGATGTGTATGTAAGAGTGGTTAGTCAGGTCTTTTGTGGTCAGTACGAACACACAAATGCTCATCTATTCTGTTTGGCGATGAAAAGCATTTATTTCTAAGTGCTATTTTTAAAACTACGGTAAAAAAATGTTCAAACCTCAGACTTATAGAAATGCAAATAGGTTAGATTTATTTTTATGTATCGCGTTAAAACAATTACAATAAAATTCAATACAGAAGCATAATAAAAAGGTGTGTAACACGTTTTCATTTACAATTAAATAAAAAGAATCTTAGTTCACCTTCGGGGAAAAAACTCATTGAATACGCATGATAAGTACAAAATAATATTTTAGTGTACGACATAAAATAATAATGGAGCAGATTTGTTTATTTACATTTTGATGGATAATTATTAGCGTACTTGAAGAATCCATGATCGGTGTGCCAGGTAATGGAGCGCTCCTTTTCTCTCCGCAGAAATGACTCAGGGGGCGTAGACCCTTTGAGATTTTCAGAGTCCATCTCGTCCTTCTGGAACAACGGCAAACTTTTCGTGATTCCAAACGTGTTCTGTAACTCTTTCAAGCGACGAACAATCTCCGATGCTGGACGGATGACTTCGTGGTTGCGACAGTTAGTTCCAAATCCGCACATGATTCGACGAAAGTTGTCGTTGTTTTCATCCTCCGAAAGTTCATCCTCAGAGTCCCAAAATTTAGGAAGCTTCATCCCCTCCGGAGTAACGTACCTTTCAACATGTTCAAATCCTTTAATATCCTCTGGGTCTATTGGTTCCTCCTGATGAATGATTTCCTTTCGCCCGGCTCGAGCAGAAATAGATTTAGCTCTGCGACCACGGAAGACTGATTTTCTATTACTGGCACCAAGGGCTCTAGGCTTTGCTTGAGATTTCTCTGGATTACCAGTTCCCTCGGAGGTCTCAGTTTGGTCAGCATTTTCACCTTCTTTCTTTTCTTCGGTTGTCTCGGCAAGTCCAGTCACTGCCTTTTTGGGTCTTGAACGTGGCTTTGCTCTTTTCTTTGCAGGGGCAACTTTTTTGATTTCTTCTCCGTTGTTGTCACAAGGAGCTGTCTCTGTTAAAGAAGATTCCTTTTTGGCACCAGGGTTGATTTTTTTCTTCACTGGTTTCTTCTTAGCCACTTTCTCCTCATCATCCTCATCGTTCTTACTTTCACCCTTCTCATCTTCACCTTCGTTTGCGTTGTCATCTTTCTCCTGCTTAATGGCAGGATCCGCTGACTTGTTGTCTTTGGATATCTTCTTGGTTCGTATCCGCTTCTTGGCTTTCGGCTTCGTAGGAGATTTAGTAGTCTCTGATGGATCTTTCGGTTCCTCAGTTTGTTCCTTTTCTCCACTGGAGACTGGGGAAAGTGGCTCAGTTTTTGGTACGATAGTCCCATCGTTTGCGGGAGTTCCTGGAGGTGAAACGGCTTTGCGCTTTCGTTTTCCCCGTTTCTTCTCTCCCGGAGGCTTCACGCATTTTTCTTTGTCCTCAACTGAATCAACTGCTTTAGAGCCGTCCTTGGTGTCTCCGGCAGGCGACACCATACTTGCAGCAGCCACCAACGTTGGCCGACCTCTTGATTCAACTGTGTCAGCAGTCTTCTCTGGTTCCAATTGTTTGGCATCATCTTTGCCCTTCTCCTCTATCATTTTACCTTCTTCGGAGGTAACCATACGGCGCTTTCGACGAGGAGTTTTCTTGGATCTTTCTTCGTACGCCGGCTCAGGACTTTCACGCTCTGCATAACAAGTTGTTTTTCTTGGTCTTAAGGTTCTACTCTTCGGAACCACTTCTTCCTTTTCTTTTTCTTCACCATCCGAAGGCACCTCTCTGGATTCCTCTTCCTGAGACAGGACCTCGGTTTTCACTTCCACCTCCAAATAGGTCCGAGTATCATCGGCATCTGTCCCCTCACCATCGATCTTGCGTTTTTTCGGCATCTTATCCACAGCTAAAGTAACTTGATGAGCTGGGTTATGAAATGGTATTTTGGAACAGTTATTTGGATCGCGAGCAAACTCAAGTTTATATTTACTCTATGGAGCAAAGCAAGGAGTGTGATTTACAAGAACACATGACAAAGAAGTTATGACCCTGTAAATGCACTTAGGTAAGTATTTTCAAACCGTGGGCAGATGATTGAGAAGGACAAGGACATGGCAAGGTCGGTGACCTTATATGAGTTTGAATTCACAATGAAGAAAAGAATTTTCTCTTTATTTGAACAAATTCATCTACTACACGCACCTAACAATGGTTACACAACTGGTTATCGTTTCTGACGAATCACACCATCAGTAGAGCCCGCTTCAGGGCTTTTTCTTTCACCTTACGTTTCCTCTTTCTGTCCCTCACCATTTCCCTGAAGGTTTGTATTTTCTCCTTATCCTGTTTTCGGCTTTGCATTACAGTCAACGCAGCAAGGTTAAAGCCGACGATGTCTTGCAACTCTCTACATCGGGATTCCGCTTTTTCAGCTACTGCTTTGAATGTACTTCTGTCTGTAGATCCAGATAAAGTTACGCGATGAAACTTCATGAGAGCATGCAAGCACCTGAACGCCCCTTCGGTAGACAATGGATACTTGGCAAAAATGCTGTCAACTGCACTGGTCATGATTTTTATGTATTCAACAGGAAGTAACATGATACTTTGCTCGAGCTCAGATGCCTTTATCATATTTAACGTTTTCAAGATGAAGTCGTCACAATTCTTGGCACCATAGGCGTCCATCAACGGGTGCGTACTAGGTTGATCGCGATAAATATCCAAGGCCTCAATAAGTTTATCAGCCTGCCAAAAACGATTAAAAGCCCTTTAAGACCAACGATCCCCAAGTAATATTCATTTACAAGGTACTTTTGTAGTCGAACTATTACCGATTTTTCACTTTCTGCAGTTTTCAAACTAGCAACGCCGGCAACCTCCTCCTGGGCTTCCTTGTCAAGTTCTTCCTCACGCTCTTGTTCCCTCTCGTCACTAAGGACCAGGACTTCCTGTGTACGATTGAATACCCGAATTGTTTGATCCCTACCAGCGGATACAACAACTTTTCCTTGCGTAGCGACACAAGTTGCACCCCCTTCCACATGAGCCTAAAATAAACCAAAGGATTCGCGTGTTTAAAAGCGTACGTTTTTACCCCCTTCCACATGAGTTACAGAAATACAGTTTCTGCAAAAACGTCGACATACCTTCACTGTTTGGATACGTTGGTGAATGTCAGCATCATAAATATTGAGAGTCTCCTTCGCCATTGAAACAACATGATGCGTTTTATCCAAAAAGTAACTTCCAACCAAGCCATCGGTATGAACCATGGAACAATGGCAGTCTCCAAAGTCCATACCCCAAACCCGAACCATTTTGTCAGACGCACATGACACTAGCAAAGTGTTATCGCTGGAAATGTCTATCCCTACCACTGGACAAGTATGGCCATACATTGAAAGATGAAACTTCAGCGAATCCAGGAAGAATATTTTGATTGTATTGTCCATAAGGCCAGCAGCAACAAACTTTAAATCTGAGCTGACTTTTAACGAAAGGATAGTTTCTTGTACATCTAGTTGCCTTTCCATCTCGAAAGTTAGATCACCGTCCGACATTCCAAAATCATAAAATTGAAGAAATGTTCCCACACACGAGACGAAACCTTTGTTGTTTGATAGGATGTCAATCGTCCAAACACTGTAAATAAACACATAACCCCGTCAGCACTTCATTTTTTTATCCTCAATCTCCAGCGTATTCCCAACTCTAGCTTGAATTCATGCTACGTTTGTATTGAATCGCTTCAGTTTAATACCTGTCAGTTCCACATGCTTCTTCCAACATAATCTTGCCTTTTGGAATATTTCCTAGCAAAAGTTTTCCGCATGAGGTTCCAGCAATGAAGTTCCTGTCCCCAGGACAAAATTTACAGCTGACCACAGGATATTCATGGGGTATGGTAAGTATGCATGTCATAGATGACCTATGAATGCACAATAAGGTATAGTAAACACATCTTTCGTATAGTAAATTTTTTTTATCCAGCTGCCAGCTTACCTATTCCAAAGCTTGAAGCAATCACCAGAAGCAGTAAGAATACCAGTTTTGTCACTCGAAAAACACATAGCTCTTATAATTTTCCTGTGTCCGTCAAATCCCATCTTCTCGGTTTTTGTTTCAGCATCTTCATTTTCGGTGGATTCATTGACATTGCTTTCCGATAAATTAACTACCTCCAGTTGATTGGATGGAAGGGTACATAAAATCTACGACATATTGACCATTTGAAGGTATTAGAGAAACTTCGGGCTATATTCAACGATAATTGCTAAAAAATGATTCTATTCATACCTTGACTGTGTCCTTTTTCAGAATACAATCAATAGATTTGATTTTTTCTTCTGAAGCTTTTACTATTGGACCTCTGCGAATCAAATCACGCAGTATTATGTCTTTACTTCCATCTGGATTCTTCTTTAACCGTTTATTCCTTTTCTTATTCGCGTCCGTTTCGTTATTAATGAGAAATGTTTCAATGACGGGAGACTTGGTTCCAACAGCTACAAGATAATTGCCAACAATTTGAAGGATGTTTGTGCGATCATTGGAGTTTCGCAACAACGTTCCAAACTCCTCAGTCGTCCAGTTTAGCGGATTGGAGGGATCTTGAGTGACCTTAACAAGCCTTAACTGGGATTCCGCGGCAATAATGATATCATCCCAAACCTGGAAATGTTTGACTGCAACATCAAATGGAATGGTGTGGACGACATCTTTGATTGCCATATCCCATATACGTATTGTTGAATCGCTTGAGCTGGAAATGAGGTAGGCCGACTCCTTCCAAAATTGCAAATGCGTGATTGGTTTTTTGTGGGTTGTTAGCTTGACTACACCCACCTCCCCGACGCAGTCCCAAACTACAATACGGGTATCTCTGCTTCCTGATGCTAATAAAGTACCAGAATCGTCCCATGCGATGGTAGTAACCGGACCTATTATAAGCAAGGCGTGTTCATACCTTTTAATTTCATTTCACCAGTAGTCTAATTACAAATCAAAGATTTCTTACTTCGGTGACCCTCAAAAGTAATTCGCGACTTCAACACCTCTTCACCGCTCTTGTCGGTGATGTCGAACACGCTTATGGAGCCGTTCAAGTGTCCAACAGCCAGCAACGTTGAATCGTTATTCGGCTCAATTACAACTGCAGGTGAATCACATTGAAGCGTTGCAACCTTGGAAGAATACATCACGTGAAAACATACTTTTTATATACACTTTCATAGCATATTATTTGTCAAAAAGAATCGTCTTACCCGACGCTGTAGCCTAGTGTCCAAGATATTGACAATGTCTGTCCCACCAGCAGCCACAAACCGATTTTGAGGTTTTAAGTACACAGAATTACAACTTTTAGAAGCCACGATTCCGTATACGCCAGCAGCTTCAAATCTCAAATATTGCTTCGTTAGCCCCATTTTTGTATTTTATTTATTGACCTGGCTAACGACTTAAATGAGCTGTAAACGTCTCCACTATTAACTCAAAATCACTTTTATAACAGTATCAAAATATCTACGTTGAATTTACTACCACTACCATCTACAAGTCCCTTATCTAAGTGTTCAAGTCATTAATCCTTTTTATTTAATAATCCCAGCTTGACTCATAAGCTGCTCGTTATTGGCAATCTGAATTTCTTGGAACCGCTGGCTAACTCGTTGATTGGCTTTGATAAACTTTTCGACACAGGCGTTAGTACACCGGTCTTCTTGATCCTTAACGGTTCTTCCAGTAAAATCCCAAACGCAAGCTCGAAAACAGAGCTCTGAAACCCTGTTGAAATTCTGAAGAAACTCCCGGAAGGTATTCACCTGGTTTGGGTCAATTGCGTTTATGTCCACAGCCTGGTTTGGAGAAACTGACATCGTGTTCCAAAATTCCAATAGAAGACTCTATTCGCCTTCCAAATATCCTCATAAGTAGAAAACAATCCGTTGCTTAAATTGCTTATCTGTTATCTTCCAAAAGAATATCTGCAAACACGCGTTATCGAAGAAACTGAATTCTCATGAGAGGGTGAGACTGTGAACACGTGCAGGTTAGATTCTTAGGATTGTTTTCATTCATGCATCGATCTGAGCAATTTGAATGCTTGCATGTGCCGCTCCAACTCAAGCAAAGGACCATTGAAAGAGTTTCACTTGTCGCCTTTGTTCACTATTTACCATCGCCCGGTTCCTCCATTGACTATAGTCTTTGTAGCTCGGAAATAATGTAAAATAACTTTAACTTTTACAGAAGGTAAATACGTTATTTCTCTTGTTAAATCACCTTTAGATTGTGTAGACCCGCATTTAAGTATTGAGGACCATTAAGGGGACATTTACATACCATCTTCTGTCCGCTACGGTCATTTCCATATTTCACCAAACTAAGCTGCTTCGGGAATTTGTTTTGAAAAACAATGAACTTATTACTATCATTTTTAATGACATATTAACCAACTGCTGACCTGGGGCAAGTAATACCCTCATCAAACTGATCCAATTGTACTGTTGCTCTCATCTTTTACATTTAAAGTAATTCAACATTGTAGTAGTTTCAAATTCAAATATATAGATTTCGCACTCCAAATAATTTTTTTAAATACTAATTTGGGGGTGGTGGAGGAAACGGCATTGTTTGTTGCTGAAAGTGAAAACTGGTTCTCGAGTCCATAACCCTATGTAGCGCAATACAGCCTAAACAACTGATGCTACGAACTTGCGAAGTTGAAGCTTTCGTTAGGTTACAGTTGGTTACAGTATCATACGCTGAATGGGAAGCAACTGGTTGCATCAATAGCAAATGTTACAGCGTTCGTAAACCCATAGTAAAAACTACATACCTCAAATCTGTTTTAAAATATTAAAATGGTTTTGCTTCAAGAAATAAGTTTCTTATCAGTACTTAGTGTTTAGTATACCACACACCAACCCCATTTTTGGCCGAATACACGATACGTACAGTTCAGATCCCTGCAACCGGTAACGTTAACTCTCAAACTATGCAAGATGTGTCTTAGCACTAAAATTTCAAAATGGTTGTACTCATTTAATTTTTTTGGGTGCATATTGCATTGTAATAGTGTATGCCGTACCAAATAGTTCTTTCAAATGATAAGCAAATGAGTGGGTACCTTAAATGTTTTTTGACGTGTAACGGGGTAGGTTGTTTAAACTACAAGTAAGATACCAAGTCAGGTACGTCTCAAAAGTAAGCAGGACTGAATACTGCATTTCTTTATACATTTCTTATGAACCTGTTGTTGACATTTATTATCAAAATACTTATTGGTGCAGTAGGAAAATGCGTGCTGTTTGTTAATACTTTGCTTCCCGTTTTGGGTTTACGAACTATACTTGGAAATAATTTTTGTCTGTTATTAAAAATTCGGTTAAAATGGTTCTTTTTTTGATTGTCGTTTTTCTCCTCATTTTATACTTCGCACTTGACGTGCATTATTTCATTCGCGTTGGATTGAGCATTCTCATTGGAAAGTTCATCCGCAAAAAAATTACAATTACGGACCCCTCCGAGATTTATGGTGAATTAGCTTTTTTGAACCTTACTTGATACTATTGGTGGCGCTTCGTTTGTTAGAAATAATTATCTTATAGCAATTTTGCGGCATTCGTAAAGACTTTTGTTCTATTTTTCAGGAATCGTGTTACCTTCAGATACCGATGTTATGATGACCCATATGAACAATTCCAGATATCTTCGAGAATACGACTTTGCAAGATTTGATCATGCAGCACGGTCAGGACTTTTGGACCATGTCCTAAAAAAGGGAGGTAATTTTCCAGTAAGCGCAATTACTATACGGTACCGCCTACCGGCAATGCTCTTCTCCACGTACAAGGTAGCAATATCTGCATTTGGTGGCTATTTTTCTTTGACAGAATGTTTGATAGAACAGATAAAGTTAAGTCATGGATTATGGTTTTCATAGATTGTTTCGCAACCTGTCTATTGGGACTCCAAATTCATCTATCTAGACCAGCGAATGGTCACCTTAAAAGACAATATCGTCAGAAGCGTGGGATACACAAAAATTGCCTGCGTCAAATTTGATGGTGAGGAAACCATTAAGAAACTGTTTCCAGATGCTACGAAGCCGGCTTTAACTGAAGATCTCAAAAAATGGATTGAATCTTGCGACATATCAAGTGAAATGATGAAGAAGTCCAAGTAAAACTCATTCCGTATACTTTGCTTATCGCGTTTTCGACGTCCGTCCACAGCTCACCCGTTGGATTAGCAGACACAACAGTACACATTCTAATTATGAATTACTGTAGCTCACCAATTATATGCAATTTTCCAAGGCATATTTGCTATAAATCAAGCACTCTATTTTTGTTGTTGAAAAGATACAAGTTATAATGAATACTGATTAAATGCTCAAAATATTACACTTCCTCTTTCCTTCCACCCGTGCGTCATTCTGCTTATCATTAGGGATGTACTACTCTGATGAATCAGCGCATTACAATGAACAACTTTGGTACAAATTAATGGTACCTAGTTTGGAGAAACAGTTCCTACGATGCTGAAAGGCCTTCGAATAGTATCCACGATATGCCAGACATTCCGCAAAATAAGATGCTTCTATTCATAATACTGGAGCTGATTTTGCGATCAATATCTGCTGAACTATAGTCAAGTGTGAGAATTTAGAATATTACAGCACAATCATTATATTATTTTTTATCATTCGGTACAGTGTAAAATGCCGAAAGGTGTACACATAGTTTTACTTGAAAGCTTTTGGGATTTAAACTTGTGTCAAGCGTTGCTCATGTAAAAGCGTTCATATCGGTAACCATATACATAGCATATATATTATCCCATGACTTGGCGTGGGAAACCGATCTAATTTCCACATTTTTTATCTTGTTTCCTGTTGCAATGTGCCAGGCCTCGACTAGAAATTTTACTGAAACTGGTTTTGTGCTTAAGTCGTTCTTTGCCTGGCGCATTCGAAAGCTTGTCATGAGTCTTGGCTCTTGAGAAGTTTTGATGATTTGCGTTAATAGAATTTTAGTAGTAAAACTAGATAATAAAATCTGGAAAATACGTATTTACATCTTTCGCAATATTTTCATAACGAATTCTTTCTTTGTGTTCATGTAGTGCAGCATGTGACAGCACCGAAAAATGTTGCGTGTAGGTGTTACCAATATTTGACGGATTAGAACGAAACTCGAGAAGTTTACAGATTTCAACTTCAAACTATAAGTTGCTAGTCGTTGTGTCATCTCCGTGAGATTAAGTTCTTTCAAAATGTTAACGTTTCTCGATGGAACTGATTCCGTTTCGTTATGTACGGCAGCAGTTGTTTGTATTTTAGTTTTACTACTGGTGATAGTCTATTTGTTAGATGTTAATTATTTCATACGGGTAGCGGTTGTATACTTATCAGCATGTTTGAGAAGGCGAAAGTTGGAGTTCATGGAGGCTTCAATTACTTATGGTATGATATTGGGTTTCGATATACATTTGGTACTGCACTGCCAGCATGGAGTCTTTTTTACCCAATTAAAATTTCCCTTATGTGCAGGCAGAGTACTTCCGTTCGACGCTGACATACAACTCCTGCACATGAACAATGCAAGAGTTTTGCGCGAATACGACTTTGGTCGACTGGACTTGTGGACGCGCGTTGGCTTGCTGGACGGTTATTTGAAGGACGTGATTACTTTTGCCTCCCGCCCTGTTTTTGCAGTAGCCAGTGTCATCAGGTACAGGAGACCTCTTCACATGTTCGCCAAGTACAAAGTAAGCATTATTGCCGATTGATTGATTTGATGTTTTTCAAAACGTAAGGATTCTAGCAATTGTTTTCATGTTCAGATTATAACCAAAGTTGCATACTGGGAAGGAAGAGTGCTGTATCATGAACAGACAATGGTCACCGTAAACGACAACATTACGAGGAACTTAGGGTACTGCAAAGTAATCTTTCCTTTTAATCTGGACGAATTTGTCCAAAAAAGATATCCAAAACTGGTCAAACCTAATCCTCCAAAGGACCTTGAGCTTTGGATGCAATACAACGAATGCAACGGAATGAACACTAAAACTAGAAGGGCCAGTACAGACACCATAAATAAAAAATTAGCAGACGCTGATGGCGAGGACTGGTCCTCATCTAGTTCAACAAATTAAATTCCCAATTTTCGTACTTTATTATAATAAAATATTTTTACAAACGAACACATTTTCCATAGATAGTGGAAATATACGCATTCATCTATTAAGAATTTGTAACATTCATTGTTCAATTTCATTTCCGGGAAGTTGACGTGTGCTTTTAGCTAACTTTTACTCTACACTTTTAGACGTGGAGAAAGTTGCTACCGGTGAGCAGATCGGCTACCCGAACATACTCCGGTAGAACCCGACATGTGAACACTAAGCGAGAAAGAGAAAAGCATGCCACTAATGTAATTTTACATTTACATCCATATTTATTGTAAGATGAACGAGAGAAAGTAAAATAAAACTGACCGGATTGATTTCCAGGTTCATTCATTATCAGAAATAACGATTACAAGTTTCCTTTACAACACCATGTAAAAAGAAGTTGTGTCATCTTGTATGCTTGTTAGTGAGCTATGTATAGTCTCATACCTATTTTGCACATTAGTTTTTATATTCCAATAATTGTTTCAACTGTATTTAAAAGTTAATTTCGACAAATTTGAAGTGACAAACCCTGTAAGAAACGTTTTACAACGGATAGGCCAACGAAACAAGGTAAAAACAAAATGTGGTCTATGTGTGGAGCCCTCCTCTTTGCTTACTTCATGGTGGATGTTCATTATTACTTGCGTGTTGCCGCAATATTTTTGTATGGGAACTACTGGAGGCGTAAATTGCGCTTTACTGACCCTTCAATAGTATACGGTATGTTGCATGTGTGTCCAACCTGACACGTTTCTCTAGTTAATTTGTAAAAGCTCTTAATGCCAGGTTTGATTTTTGTTTCAAAATAGGAATCGTTTTGCCTTCAGACGCTGATTTTATGTTCACACACATGAATAACGCTAGGTACCTAAGAGAGTATGACTTCGCACGATTCGACCATGCAACACGAACGGGAGTCATTATGGAAATGTTCAAAACAGGGGGAGGATTTTTTGTTGCTGCACACACAATCAGATACCGACAACCAGTAATGATGTTCTCAGCATATAAGGTTGCGACATGGATAGATTTTGGGAAACATTTTTCCGAAACTTCTAATGTTTTCTTTTAAAATAAAAAAATAGATCCCTCTGAATTCGTAACATTTCAGGTGATGACACGACCAATGTGGTGGGACAACAAGTATATTTACTATGATCATCGCATAATCACTCTTGCGGATGGACTCACCCGAAGTGTCGGGTATTCGAAGAGCTGCTTGCGATTTGACGTTGAAGAATTCGTAAATCTAAATCATCCAGGGATTGATAAGCCTCCAATGCCTGATGATATGCTGAAGTGGATTGAATACAACAGAGCGTCGAGTGAAAGGATGAAACATTCTATTACAGAGAAAGAACAAGATAATTCGTGTAAAACGAAGCAGGGGTAGATGATATGAACGGTCATGTTATAATGAGCAGTACTACCGCTTTCATCAAAAATTATTGTAATGGATATGGATATCGATTCGAGTTAAAAATATACTACCGCTATAGGGGCTGTTACTTTAATGATTACGCGTAGATCTTCGTATCTAATCATACGCTGTTGTGTGATCACAATAATTACAAGGTGTGCTACTTTTAAGCGGGTTATTCTATGGATTTAAGTTAGAAACTAAGACACAAGTGATGATTGACCGAAATAACTGTGTTAGTAATTAAAAATACAAGCATTGATTTGGCTAGAAGCCTCCATTCTGTTTGTAAAATGTGATATTTGTAGAGGTTTTCGGCCGATTTTGACGTGTTTCCTGAATCATGTTCTCGTTCGGAACAGATTCGTTATCATCATTATGTACAATGTATAGCTTTTTGGGGTTTAAGAGACATAGACAATCCACAATCAAACAGTTATGCTGGTAAACCAAAATTGGGTTATCAGAAGCGTACCCTTCAACAAGAATGACCAAACTCTGTTTTGTATTATGAATACTATGTTAAGACGTAAATAAAAAATATCAAAGTGCAGTTACGAAATCTGTTTGATAGCATGAAATTTTCCTTCTCTAAGTTGACACCGAAATGCCATAATCATCAGACAAACAGTTTGTATATTTTATGAAGTGTCTTAACTGTCTGGTCACAATCCATTTTTTGAGAATGGGTGTTCACGTTTCTATAAAAAATGTCTGCAAACCATTTGCCTCATCATGATCGTGTCATGCCTTCGGCACTGGAGCATCCTAGTCGTAATCTCGGCACAAAAAAATCACGAACATTTCAATGCAATTGAGCCAGATATTCCTCATAATGCTCCAGTCCACTCTCGATTTGCTTGTCATTAAGAAGCCAAATGGTGCGCTTTAGAGCACACACAGTATTTTTTGCCCATATGTAAAGATTTTTTAGCTTGACAAGACATGATGCATGAAATGGTTCACCTCAATCTTATGAGATCCAGAAAATACACCATACAACACCCAAAGTCGAAAATTTTGCAAAAACACTTGTTCTTGAATTCTCTGAAACTCTCATTGCAATCACCCGTCCATAATAGCACAGAAAGAGTGAAATCAAAACTGACTGCTTAAAAGTATATATATTTTAAGGCGCAATTATGGAGGTAATGAGAGAAAACTGGAAACTTGCGGCTGGACTGTCGGTGGCGGCCGCAACAGGAGCATTGGCCACCTTAGCATTGACTGAGCTAAAAGCAAATCTGTCATCCGGCGGAAATTTGGCCGACGAAGTTCCGAAAAAGTGGATTCGAGTTGGTGCTGTAAGTGAAATTATCCTACATCCGGTGAAATCATGCAAGGGCGTGAACGTACACGAGGCTAAGTGCACGCCAATAGGGTTGAAAGGTAAGCCCGAGAGTTATATTTATGACTACATATCTGAATTTATGCCATTCTATCATTTTCATTGCTATGAATATGCATGTCATTCTAATTACTCGGGTTATAGCCGGAAAGTTTCTACGGGATAGGATTTTCATGGTTGTTGATGACCGCTCCGTGTTCCAGACACAGCGAACGATTCCAAGAATGGCCTTGATTCATGTGAATGTCAACGGAAATAGAATTACACTTAGTAGCAACAGTGTCAACATTGAACCAATTACATTTATTCCTCCTGAGGATTCTCAGAAAGTACGGCGCTCTTGCAGGTGAGAAGCTTAAAGATGACATGATTCCCCATATACTTGTTTTCATGCAATACACACGGCAATGATTATATTTGATTTTGTCCCAAAGAATATTTGATGACAAAGTTGCAGTGGCTTTAGACTGTGGAGACGAAGTTGCAAACTGGTTGTCCAAGTTCCTCGAAAAAGATGGATTGCGGCTATTATTTCATTCTTCTGAAGAAACTCAACGGGGTTTAACACCACTGCAGAAGAAGTTTCCTTTTTTTGAAGCCTCACATAAAGTATGGTATAATACATAGTACAATGCGACATATATCATACTTAAAATGAGGATAAAGTAATGATTTCAATGAACTAATTCAGCCGGCATTTTCGGACCAAACTGCGTACATGTTAATGGCCGAGGAAAGCGTTGCACTTTTAAACACAAAGCTCGAGAAACCTGTAACACATAGAAATTTTCGACCAAGTATACTCATTTCTGGTGTTCTAGACCCATTTTCGGAAGATTACTGGTCTTACATCCGAATTGGCGACTACGGGCCCGTTTTCAAGGCATCAAAACCCTGTACTAGGTAGTTTCGCAGTTGCCCAAAACTTTAAAAAGCCATCGTCTATTTTATAAGTGTGCTTTGAGATGATATCAATTCATTAATCTCATCTCAGATGCAAGTTGACTACGGTGGACCCGGATCATGGAACGTTTGATAAAAACGGAGAACCTTTGGCAACCCTAACCAGGTTCGTTCAAGCTTACGGTTACATATAGCTCATAATTTAATATTCATGATGCTAATTTTAATGTTTCTCAGAATGGTCAGAAGTTTTGGAGACGACCAAGTTGACAACTTGGTGAGAAACCAGGCCGTGATTGGTGTTCAATTGGGTCTTTTACGCATTATCGAAACTGACACTATCAAAGTCGGTGATGTCGTTTACGCAGCAGTACTGTAGACGCAAAGGATGCATCAGTTTCAGTAGGGCTACCTACATCTAGCTGTTTTATGTCCGCTACTGCAAACCATTTTTGTTTCGTTCAGTAAAAAGGAAATTACTTACACATATCTTCTCTTTTCAGCATCACATTCGTGTACTTTATTTTATTGTTTACATTCATAGCATGGTAAGCTTGACAGTTATAATACAAGTATTTTTAAAACACAATAATGTCCAGGATTTAATCAGTATGAACCGACGCTCGACAATGGAAATCCTTTCCAAGCAAGAGTTTCCCATTAAATTCCAGAGGGATTGAAACAAATGGCTGATTCCGCACAATTGGTGATGACATCCTGTCCAGGCACTTTTCATTGTTGTTAGCTCTTACAAGCCGTCTAGGTACTGGCCGATTTTGTTTCAAATTACGAGCTCTTGCCCTTTTCCACATTCGATGTATCTTGATAGCTGCGATCGTCCAAATTGAATGACGTCTCCGAATTCGACACCATGCACGAAAAGTATAAAAATAGATCAGCTCTATGAGACTCAAACCAGAAAATCCCAAGCACAGGCCAAGAATTCCTCCAGTGTTTGCTTGAAAGAAGTACAAATTTAACATTTCAATGTCAGCAATGGTCATAAACTGTTTATAATAACTGAAAAACATGATACAACAATAATGTCTGTATCCTGTTATAAACAAGTACCTATCAAGTCAACCAAGCCATATAATTCTTTCCGGACTCTCGCGTAGGTAGAGTCTTGTGCAAAAAATATATGCACAATGGAGACATTGTTGTTTGCCCTGTATAAAAACGTTTATTATTACACCATAACTTCAAACCTCAATCTGCAATGAGTCTGTCTTTTGTACCAAGGCGCTGTAAAATTATCTTCATCAACCCAAATATTTAGTCCTTTGTGAATATTTGTATACGATAATTCAGAGAAATATTCCAACTCTGCACAAGATGGTAGGCATTCCGCACATCCAGATTTTTTGCCTACTTGTAAAGCAGCTTCTAGGTTAGAGAATCATGACAGGACGAAAATTTGCGCATCTCAAAAATAAAATGTTGTATGCAATAGAGACCATTTTAAACAATATTGGCACGTACTTTTAACTGCTTCTGCACAATTGAATTTTCCCGGACCACATAAATCTCTGGAGTCATCTCCTGGTTTTAGAGGTAACGGCATAAATGTAATAAAATGGTGCAAAACAACTAATGTTGAATGATTACTTAATTAACTAACTAGGCATGTAGTATCGAACGCATCCGCATTTCTCAAATGTTTGATTTGCAATGCATTCCTCGACACAGTTTGTGGTTGTGTAGTATTTAAAATATGCGAGCTCCTTCTCGCCTTGAAAATAGCAATTCCGCTTATCCTAAAAGATTGCATGACAATTAATCCAAGGTTCTATACGGATTGATGAAAGGTATTCAGCAGTATTTCTTTACCAATCGAAAATTTTTTATGTCTGGATCGGCCGTTGTAATTTCAGGTTTCAATCCAAGAAAAACTTCTGTATTCGGTTTTATAGCAATTCCAAGATCCATCACATGAGGTACATCAATAGGTAAATGCTTTGCTAGCTGTAATGCACATTTAGGTACATGCTGAACATAAATATTTAAAATAAAAGAAGTTTTTGCTTACCCGAAAGCCTTGACTGTCGCTCGAAGCACAGAAGTACTCTTGTAGATCAGGATTAAGAAGAATCGAAAGACCAGACGTTTTACCAGCTCTGAACTGACGCCTTGGGTAAGTCCTCTCCGGCTTGTCGATTGAATCTTGTTCAAAGAGCCCATATTTATCCACCTCCCATTCTGACCACTCGGATATTTCTTTGGGATCATCTCGGGAGTCGTTTCTGAATGTTAATTTACCTATGCATTTGCATGCACAAGGGCTAATATATATCAAAATTTAAAAATGTTTACAGGTGTTTGGACAGCAAAGATGGTGGAACATTATTGAATGCGCAGCATTTCCCAAAATCCGTTTCGATGGGCTTGAACAATTCACTACAGTTGGTAACCTCATCATTCCACATACATTTTACCAGCATGTCCGCACATAATTGAGATGCCTAATAGGAATCAGCCAAAATGAATTTTTGTGTCCACAACTGGAAAAAAGCATAATCCTAATGCAATTAAAGTTAATTCATCAGTTGTCAGTAACCTTCTTGAGGAAACTGGCAACATCACTCTGTTCGTCATCTCCATCTCGAATTTGTACATTTTCAAGAATATCGTCGCCGATTGTCCCGCGGCCAAGTGAGAAGTTAAACCGTTTGCTGAAACTCTTCGATGAAGAACAAACATGATCCATGTAATACAAACTTTTCCGTGCTTCAAGGATTTCCGCATCGCTTCCATCCCTTTGAGCTACCACCAGAAACTCCTCGGCTTTGCTATTTAAAACTTTATTCATATTACAAACTAAAATAAAACATAAAAAATCAGCTCTCAGCGTTGTTGTCTATTTTTTTAAATGCTCCATGTTTTAGACATAGTTATATTTTTTGCAAGTTACTGGTGATAGCAGGAAATGGAATTTGGTCAATAGTCGTCTCGAATGGTTGAAACGTTACTATTACTGGGCTATGTAGGTACTTCATCCAAACATCACTGATGAGCCATCCAGCAGTGAATATCCCTACTATAAAGCCACACATCCAAAATATTCTGCAAGCAAAAGTTATCACTTAAATTGCAGACTAATACATTACTGTCACCTACTAAATGTGCATTCATATTCCATACTAATTTTACACAAGTCTCATGATGCCCCCATACATACCTTTCGGTTAAATGCCTCTGAGGTTGACAAATATACAGGGTCTCCAAAGATCGCCGGGTCTCTATTTATCGCCGGGGGGTCAAGAGCGAAATTTCAAATTTTCGCCGGGGGCGATCTTTAGAGGATTTACGGTACTTCATACCATGTAAAGACGTGTCCAAGCAAAAATCTACCGTACTGCTGGGAATGTCCGGATCAGGCTCCCACCAACACAACTTCACTGACTCACAACATTTCCGGGTGAAAACCTTCTCCCCAAGATACTTCTTTTCAATTATCTCATCATTTTCGATCCTTAATGTTGGTAAACTATTACTTCGATAAATTCCATCACTGATGCAGAAGCTACTATGGCCGCTGTCGTACATTTTATTACCAGAATTCAAGACGCACTACTGGCCATCATCAACTTGAACGGTGGGTTCGTCGGAAACAACTGGGAACTGAAATGCAGTTTGCAGGTAGCCAAGCCGTCAGTCCAAGGAGCTATTTCCCTAGAAGTTCCGTAGCCTGTTTCCGACGTGGCAAAGTCATATAATACTGCGAAACGTCACTAAATTGTTTGAATATGATATGCATATTTCGCAAAACGTGAGTATACTGAACTAAAATTGGAATAGGGTGATTGGATTGCATGAAGTACAAGCGCAAGGATCGACAAGGAATTCGAATGGAATTAGCGACTATGCCGAATTCAATATTGTAGAAAGCTTCTAAAGTTTTGTGATAGGCCAATGGTAAATGTAGGATGCAGTTCGACTGATCTACGCCCTAATTACGCCGAAACACGATCACTACGTAGGATGCTTTTTTGCCTCTGTACACAAGAAAAAATATATTTATTCACTTGTTTAATATCCAAATATACGAGAAACAAGAACACTAATTATGCACAATTACAAACGATACATATTACCTACGTAGGTATTTTATCGATTAAATACCCGGACATTTTGCTTCTTTTCGTAATTATCAGAATAAATTGAGATCCATCATGAAATACGTTACATCAATATGTCCAACTTTTTGATGTGGATGTTGGTACTGCTGCTTATTTTGTTATTACATCATAGGGATGAGGTAGTCACGAGAGAATCCCAGTTTACATTTCTTCCGAAGACTTCCATCTCCAGCCAATGTGGATATTTTTCTAGAAACTCTTTCGGTAACGGCCAATCTTTCAGTTCAGAGGCTATTCCATCGAGGTCCGATAAGTCACATTTCTCGTCTACCTGTTGAAATCGACACATATACTTACAATATGAACATTGGAGTGATGGTATGCTTTTCTGTAATATGAGTTTACCTTGTTGTCCCCAGCACCTTCACAAGCTATGAATTTTCTTTCAATGTACTCCGCAACCTTTTCCTGATGTGCCATTTCTTCAGGATTATATTCCCAAGGCCATTTTTTGGTTTTCGGTCGAATCTCTGGACGTTTCTTGACTCGACCTGTAACCGCACACACAACCACAATAAGAAACTGAGCACTTCAGATAAAATTAAAACTAATCATACCTGAGCAAGAAATCTCGCCTATCCAGTTATCCAGAAGCCTATGTCGTACTTTGTGATATATAGCGGAAATGATACGCTGGTTGTCTCGCTTCCATTCTGGGTCCAAAAACTTACACTGAAGTTTCAATAGTTTCAGGGCATACTGCTGAAGCAAAGAGTCTCTGACACTTAGGCACCTTTTGAAGCAATGCTGCGCTTTGAACATATTTAGAATCTGAAAAGAATAAAAAAGAAATATTAAAATCAGCAACAATAAAGCTGTAAAAATATGTAATTAAATACCAGTATTCGACTTGGCTTTCCCTTCACGAGCTTCACAAAAATTCTCAACAAATTAACGTGTGAAAATGAGTTTCTCCATGAAATGATATCTTCTTGTGGTGACAAATGATTCATTGAATTAACATTAACGCGTGCTAAGGTAAGATCCACGTTAATAGCTTGAAATGGACAATGCGGATGCTGGAAACTAGGAACGATAAGTTTTGGTTTGAATAGTGGTAATTTCACAAAATACCAATTTTCTACCTCACACCCGGTCTCAGATGACCAGTGATATCCCTGTTGAAAAACCGAAGTCCACTGGAAATGAAACACGATCCCAAAATTTGAACAGCAATGCATTCAAATTGTTCAATATGGTTAACCTTAGTATGCTTGAGTAGTAGCAAGAAAATTGCTGAGATTGTTTTAACAATTATTTCTGCTTCTCTCTTGCTATCTTCTACGTAGAATTTCTCCTCCCCGCCACACCTGAGAATAATGAGTTAGCTAATGAAATTAATGAACCAAACTCTTTATTCCAAGGAAAGCGAGCTTTACCTGGGTACAAACGCCAATTTCCCTTTTCGCGGGTGCCCTGGAATGGCTTCTGAAAGTACTATAGTGAGAATACTGATGAACTGCTCCAAAAGTACTAATGTACAAGAGAAGATGGCATCCGTCCTCTCTACGAATGGCGATTCCTGTCCACCCACTACTGATGGATACTGTTTGATCAGGCGTTCTTCCTCCAATTGGAATACGGAGAGTGGGACGTACAGGTGCTGATAGATATTATATCAATTAATGCATAAAAATATTACACTATTTACTTTCCATCGCATACTTTGAGAAGGGCTTCACATCTTTGCTGTACAGCACCTGGCACGCCACATTTGTTATTGATTCTATGCCAATTACACTCCGTCATACATTCCTGAAGATTTTCGAGACCAGACTTAGGCGTCCAGGGAAGAGATTTGTTGATTTCAATTGAGTCCTGCTCAACATCTTCCGCGCTTACCACCCTTTCTATAAACTAAAAAACAAAAGAAGGTTTCTCCACTGACGTGTATATTTTCGCATCACAAATAAATTAAGGTTTAGCGTACGATCGGTCGAACTAACCTCATCTACAGGCATTAGATTAACACTCCCTTGAAGTCCATTCCAGCACGGTAGCTTCTGAATGATTTCAATGTTTCTACAGTGGAGCACTGTATCTTCCTTACAAGGAAGGAGTCCCGCTTTTACACGGCATTCATCTATGATACAATCGTAAGATTGGAATTATTTATATTTTTGCATTACTGCATGTGCCTGCATAGCACTGAAGCGCACCCTTGACTTTCCTCAACTGCTTTAGGTCCCCTGCACTCAACAAAATGAGATTCCGAATATAAACAAGCTGTTTCTTCAGAAGGAAGCTCCGAGGCGACAGTTTTCCAAGGATTTTACCAAAACCTTCAATTGCAGTAATTATATAGTTGTCTCCGCGTGAGGTTCCTACATTAATACATACATATGTCCCTTGGCATTAAGTCCCTTATATTATTGGCTTGTAAACTAAAATAAAAGAATCGGTTGAATCTCACTCAGCTCAGCAAGAAAATCCTTTACAGTTTCATTTTCCTCTTTAAGTAGTACAATGCTTGTGACGGTGCACAAAACGATAAGGCAACTTTCGAATAACCTCTCCATAATCCACCACTCCCATGGCACTGAGAACGCTTCTATCTGACGCCTAGGGAAAACCCATGTTGCTAGTAAGAAGATTTTTTGTTCTTTTACATTTTATTTAGACTTACATGAAATAAAGAAGCATCGTATTTAATTTATGAAAACCATCGCTATGAATAATTATCATGGTCATGTCTTCAATGCATTTGAGCTGTTGATCTTCAGTCTCTAGGTCTTGCCAACACCCCTGCAAATCATTAGGATTTTGCATCACGGTTCATAATCATTCCAGAGCAATAATCATTCTAAATCAACTATTGTATCATTCTAATCTATTGATTACCTGCACTAAGTAATTTAACGCCAACAAAGCATCATGTTGCTTATATTGGTCTAATTGTTCTAAAGAATCTAGCAATTCTTCTATCAGAATGGATTTGGTTGACATATCACATGATAGCCAGTCTTGGACTTGAAGCTGCTTCGAAAGTAGAAACTTATGGAACACTTCGGCATTGTATGACAGCGAGGTCAACTCATAGTATCCGTATATTTCGCCCAATTCGTTTTCCAGATTGTCCAGGTCACTGTAAATGAAATCTGTCCGGGACGGGATCTTCCTCCATGTTGTTATTTCATCGAGGGCCGACGACTCCATTTCCGAAGACACGTATTTGGTTGGTTGGTTGGGTTGGACGCATCAAAATACCGGAAGTCTTCTATTGTGAGCCTAGTCTCGGTGAGGGAAGTTGAAAATACTAAATTTGAATCGCCTTCACTCTTTTAATTAAACCCTCCGTCGATATCCTTCCTGTTTACTAGTATTTGAAGTGTAAACAACTAACCTTGGAGTTGAAAGAAGGCTCCTTCAATTATTTAAAAATAATAATTTTGCTTCGAGGTGGCCTCTGAATGTCTTTGGGAACTGGTAAACCTGTAAATTCAAAAAGCTCACTTACTCCGTCAGTCACCTATCGCTAAAGGTGCCAGTGAAATGTTTCTGTGTGAGTGAGTGACCACGTTGACGTGTCATAAGTTTTGACATTTTTGTGAATAGGTACATGCTTCGAAAAAAAGCATTTCACAGTTTCCCTCTGCCGTGTATCAAATACTGAATAATGTGACCAACCAAATTATGGAAGCCCGTAATAGTCAAAAATAAAAACTAACTGAAATATTTGTATAAAAACCCTCCATCTTAAACCAGAACGAATTTAATCTTTTATGACTAAAGCCTTTGATTCGTAATAAAAGGGAATGCTGTGCTGTCACTGCAAAATTAGTAACTGATTACTATCCAAATCTGTCAATTTATATATAAAAACAAATCAAATAGTTTACAAAGAATGCATTAAGTGTTAAATCATATCGCATTAAAAGCCTTGTTTTCTGTGATCGTTACAGAATGCAAAAACAATGACTATTCGTCCTCCATGATTCATTCTAACAATTTACCGAAAAGCTTTTTTCCATTTTCATCAACTCTTCATTGGACACTCATCATCATTCCAAAGTTCCTAAAAAAGTATCTATTGTCTATGTAAAAAATATTTGTAATCACTGTACTTTGCGTACATGTTATCTATAGAATATAAAATACTCCTCTTAATTTACCTACAAGTACATAGCAATTCTGATTGTTTTTACGAAAATATAAACCACATACGCTTATTTGTGCTGAAACATGAATTAGAGTCCAGAATAGAACCAGAACTCACCAGTCGTCCTTAGATCTTGCTTGTCTTCCAAAATTGTTTTTCACAAAACCGGGATTTCTACCACAGAGTTGTGTTTTACTGTCACGATTCCTTTCGCGAGACATTTTATTACCCAAAAACCTGTTGTTTTCATTTAGGCACAAAAGAAAACAAAACACAAAAACAAGTCGGCCACGCATAAAATTAGTAAATTATCACCATAATAAAGTTTCAGTAACGAAACGAATTATTTTGTATATACTACTGGATATAGTATGGAGTATACATGTTCCTTACCTATACAGTATCTGAAATGAACGCCATAAGTGCTATGCTTGATGAGAAGATAATTATGCAAATACCAAGGAATTATGACCATTGTATTGTCTTCATGCTAAATGCTGCAACGCTGTACTGCTGCAACTTGTAAAAACCTAGAGATGTACGTACAAAAATAGTGTGGAAAACCGATGTCTTCAAAACCTTGCCCTGTAAAGTTCTTGATAACCTCTCAGGAATGTCTAGTGTAAAGCTTTTGACGGAACGAACAGCATCACAATGAATAAGTCAGAATCAAGTGTATGGCAGAATTCCGGAACGCTTTCTGCGCTTGCATTTTCCTGGATCGCGATTGTAATTAGTTTGTATTTTTGGAAAAAGTCAAAGCTTGCTGTGCGGCAGGAAGCATTTACGTCAGCCAGACAAGTAAAGCCAGAAAAATGGGTCAAAGTTGGCACTGTGAAAAGCCTAATTACTTATCCAGTAAAGTCCTGCGCAGGAACCATCTTGGATAAGGCTGTTATTACAGGACTTGGGTTAAAATGTAAGTTTGCAAGAAAAAAATCTTTATTTTTTCTTCCGGTTTTCGAGATGTATTTTTTATGTTTCAACTAAAAGGCACGCATGCAAATATTCGCGATCGAGATTTCATGGTTGTAGACGAGCATGGAAAACAAGTGACGATGGCGAAGTATCCAAGAATGTCTTTGATTGGAGTGGAAGTTAATTCTGATAACACCATTACAGTTAGTGCTCCCCACATGCCACCCCTGACATTCACATATCCTCGATATGATGGGACAAATGAAAGATTGTGCAGGTTTGTTAAGCTTTCAAGATATCACATTGGCTGAGGTTTGGTTCTCTAACGCTTCTCAGGGTAAAACACTTTTAGAGTTAAGCATGATGCTCATGTAAAAGCATTAGACTGTGGGGACGAGGCGGCTCAGTGGTTTGCTGAATTCCTGGAAGACAGTTCCCTCCGAGTTTATTATCATCATTTAAATCACACGCAAAGAACTTTTGAACCGTACATGTTCAAGTGTCCGCAATTTGAGCAATCTGATATGGTACGTCAAGGTGAAAACAATTTAGCAAACAAGTGGGTTTATGAAATGAAACTTTTTTTTTGCATTTTGTGTCTATGAAGGGTGCTTTTCATAACGAGACATCTTACCTGCTTGTATCTGAAGAGTCAATTGATGAGCTAAATATGCGTTTGGACAAGAACTCATCGTGGAAGAATTGGCGCCCAACAATTCTAATCGACAAAGTAATTGAACCATTTGCAGAAGTCAATTGGTCGTTTGTTCGAATTGGGAATGGAAATGGAATATTGAAAGCCTCCGCGCCTTGCTACAGGTAGAGATAATTGAGCAGCAATTAAAATAACATTCTCAATTTTTTTTCGCATAGACTTATTAAATTCCACACTCTTTATCCTCAGATGCCCAATAGTTACTGTCGACAATGATACAGGAATCATGCCGAAGGACGGAGAACCCCTAAGAACATTGCGAGAGTATAGAGTTTACATGATATTTGCATTGCTCTGACATTTCATTTCAGTTTGGTTTTAATTTTAATGCTTTATTTCAGTATGAACGTCTCTGACAAAGTTGACGATGAACGGTTGATTGAGGTTCTCAAGAACAAAGGTGTCATGGGCTTACGTTTGGGCTTATACTTTCCCGCAGGAGGGGAAGGAGCTGTAGTCAAAACAGGAGATTCGGTATATGCAGCTTTATTGTAGGAACACTCAAGATTTTACTTGATTACATTTTAATTTCAGATGCTGACAAACACTTGAATTTTTTACAATTTTTCGGGATCATAAAAACTTAAATTGAAACAAAAAAAGTTTACATGTCCCTCATTACAGCAGATATCATCCAAACTCATTTCACGGAAAGCATGTAGCATCTAAGCTTTTCCCTTTAGGAATCTCATCGACTTTGTCAAGTGAAGCGAACATTTAATGTACTTCAAATGCTCCACAATAGCGTTCTGCAAATCTACATTTTGTCTGTCTTTAATTTTGAGCCTTTTCACGAGTGATTTGGTTTCAGACACCCGAGCATTTGTAAGCTTGGACTGACAGTGTTCATTAGCCATGGTCACAAGCAATCTTCGGATTACGCGCACAGTCAGGATCACTCTCTCATCAACATTCAACAGTCCATATTCCTTGGGTACATTTGCGTTGTGTGGGGACCTAGTAAGGACCTTGCTTGGCCCGTCAGTTGTCACTTCGAGCCCACCATCAAGAGTAATCCAGACTTTCTCTGAAGTTTCAGCGTCCTTCTGCTTCCAGTCTTCGCCAGTTGTGGGGCTTCTAGTGCCATCCACATCTTCATCTGACGGGGGGTTGTTATTCTTGTCCAACAGGAATGCATCAATATTATCCACATTGCTATACACAAAGAAAATCTCATGCAGTTTTCTATTTGATTAGGAAACACACCACTTCTTTACCTGAGTCTAACTTTCTCCATTTTGTTAAAGGCAGGATGACAGTCAATCAAAGACAGCGCATTTTTAAGCGAAAGACGAACTTGAAACCGATGACTTAAAATAGCCTCAATTTCGTCTTTTGTACTGTTCGTCTCCTTTACCGTGAAATTTTGCTTTTCCACTGGCCATACGATCTTCAAAATGTTGAGCAACGTCCTCAGTTCCTTCAAGCTACAATTATCGATGAACAACATGTCTTCAATTTTAGCTATGATGTCCTGGGTGCGGTCAGGAAACATGGTACAGTCAAAAGAGTCGTCAGTGGATTCATTAGTTATCGCCGAGCTCATCACTCTACAGCCACATAAACAGTATACATAACTTGTTTGCTAACTCGATTATTCAAATGAGATACTAATTACTGAGCAGAGATATCCTCACCTCATGAGCAGTGAATCGTTCAGATTCATCTTGATCAGTCCAAAAGTCGGCTTATTTTTTATTTTGAAGGAGACGGTTCTCATCTTTTTGAAAACAGGCGAATACTTGCCCATCAAGTGAAACAAGTGGAATTTGTAACTCGCAACAGTTTGGTAGACCTTTTCCAGTGCTGTGTCAAATTCACGTTTTGCTTTCACCAGACAAAGGCGTTCATGATTGGTGAGCGTATTCAAATTCAAATCACTGCATTTCATTAACTTCTCGACGGGAATACACAGACTGAGAGCAACATTTAGTTTCATAAACAAAAGGTATGCATTGTCAAGCAAACTATTTGCGTGGTAAATAAGGTGCCGCAGAAAGCGAAGTCTAAATCCACTTCCTGTTTGACTGAAAGAGACATTGAGAAGTCCTCCGTCTACATCATGCCATGCAAGTTCAATTACGTCTCCGGATCGCTGCCAGCTTATTTGAACGCTTTGGCTATTTGCCGATTCATGTGAGTCATCTAACAAACAAAAAAGGCGTCTGCTGTATTGAATAAAAGACAATCATGCATGGTATCTCAAAATACCGTTTTCTTTTCGGAGAACCGGGAAACGATCAGCCTGAGGATTCCCTCTTTTCTCACTTTCGTCGAGCTCCGGAAAAATTCGGACGGCTTTCCGTAATACTTCATCTGCAATGTCACCACATTTTAACGAAGCTCCGTTAATTTTGTCAAGGATTATCATAATTTGCTTAGTTTCCCTGCAAAAATCCTGCCAGTAACAAGAGTTATTTTGAGAATCCCAATCAATCATGAGTGATATTGTTGGGATGAGCTCCAGCAAGGTTGATAAAACTATGATTTTCAATTTCCTCAAGATTAGACGATGGCGATAAATTGGCAATTTAAAATTTACAGAAGCGCTTGCCTGTGTAGTCGCCAGTGTTAGGAAGTTGTGTCAAATATGTAAAGGAGCTTGAATGCAAATGATCTAGCATTTCCGTAATGTTTGCCAATGGGTCGCGAAGACATAGTGTCTTGTTGTAGTAGTAGCGAACTTTTTCGTTGTTCACTTCAATCTGGTCCATAAACTTGACATCACTTTCTCTTGACAATTGCAAGGGCTTTTCTATTCCAGGAGATTGGCCGTCATCCCTAATTTCGTTACCTCCTACTTGCTCCTCAGGTTGGTCATAGGTTTCAAAGTCTTGTTGGCTATTGACGATGACAAAAATATCAAATAAAAATTAATGCATGAATTCTTTTTCTCAGTACAAATATACCTTGCGCTGAGACTTTCATCAGAGAATCGTGAAAGAGAATCATTATCCATTATTTTCAATCCTGGTTTTGACCATTCATTCGGTGTAGGACTCTTGAACCAGTGCTACTTCCTACTGTCAAAATTACAAATTTGGCAGAAAAAGTCGAATAATTTGAATGAT
>VICI01000608.1:0-34114 GCA_019593645.1 Akabosia matsudoensis
GGCCCTTAACAGCTTTAATAAAACTGCGAGCAGGAGCGTATGTAATAATGCATCTGATCCGAACAAAATAAAATTTATCTTTATAACTAAATCCGCGGTCAAGTTCTAAAATTTCTTTCACGAATAAGTCTAAGAATTCCTGAATGGATTTAGGTTTTACATCCTCACTGTAGTACAAGCCACAAGTGACAACTTCTCGTCTCTTTGACTGATCGATGTAAAATACAATTGGCCAGAATTGTTTCTTTGAGCTCTTAGAAATTGGCAAGCCGTCTATACCTACTGATAAAGTAATGAGATTCTCCAAATTTTCCAGTCCCTTTATGTTTGGCAATGGACAGTTTAACAAGCCTGCATCTATAGCCTCTTACTCTTTCTAACATTGAAACTCGACATTTTTCACTTTCACTTGCACTACTAACTTGCGCAGAGCCAAGTTGTTCGTTCGATTGGTTATTTAATTCAGGCGCATCAAATGACGTCGGTGGAGGCGACAAGTCGAAGAGTTGGAACGGCGACTGATGCAGTTGGAGCGGCAACTGATGAGGTTGGAGCGACGAGTGATGTGCAAGGAATGGGTTGTGACTGGTTTGATTCGGGAGCATTGGCAAAATCTTCGGTTGAAACTTGCTCTGTGATTCTGCTCTGATGTCCTGCAGATGACGTTCTACAGTGCGATTTATTCTCCGTATTCTGGTAGACCGGTGCCGCTTCATTTTGGTCACTTGAGGCTGGTTTCTTAAGATTTCGGAACCAACGCCCAATGTAAATGTTTAACAGCTCATCGGTGGCCTGATCTCGACGCTCTGTCAAATGTACGGCTTCTACAAAGAATACGACCAAAATAAAAATTTTCGTTAGCATTTGGTGTAGAGTCTTGAGATAAGATTTTACCTTTGATAGCACTGCTTAACCGAGTTTTTCCAAAGGGAGTCTCTCCAGACCCGTCAGTAAATCGTACAGTTACAGCCAGGTCATATGTAAGCATACACGCATAATGTTATAAACATTTTTGGCAGCATGATCACCTCCGATACGAGAGAGAAACTTAACCTGGAAACACAAACATGTTCGTAAAAAATCACAATCTTTCACATTCTTCATTTTTATATTCTTACGCATACCACCGATTGATAATTTTCACACAAGTTCAGTTCCGTGTCAAGTTTCGACAGTTCCTCAGGTGTTTTAAGGGGAAAAACGAGAGTATTCCAGTTTTTGGAGGTTCTCTTCCATCTTGACGCAGGACATTCGCCAGTTATGTCGAAATTTCATCAAGTTTAGCATTAGTTTTAGCTATTTCCGTCAACGCACATTGCTGAAACTCTAAAATAACAAAAAAATAGTCGATCTTTTATCGATGTTAGAAACCGGATGTATAAGTTTAGTTGTGGACTTACTACGCAGTTCATTGAGAATGGTTTCATTGGAGACTGATGGCTCATGTCGTCCAGCTGTTAATTGTGACAAACTAGAGAAGCTGGAGAAGGTACCTTGTCTTTCTGGAAATGGGCTACTTTCAGAAACCTGCACCGGATTCGGGTATCGGGAGAAGAAGTTTGGCTGATGAGGAGCTGTCAAAATGACAGTTTGATTCCCAAATGAGGTGCCGGTGTTCACTGATTCACCAAAAATCCGGCTTGATTTGTCTGCAGCAAATATGGAACTGGAACTTTGAGCTATTTCGCTTGTAGTATTTTCCGGAGGTTGACCTAAACAAACAAAATCGGCATCAAATAAATTAAATGATAGTTCGCCGAATATTAACATAATTTTTTTCATATACCGTTTGAGAAAGACAGCTCGAACAACCCGGCTTCATTGTCATCTACGGTCACATCCTCAGTTCCAGTACCTTCAGAAGAAATAAAAGCATGTTTGTAACGAAACCGTCCGTGTTACAAATGGTGTAAGCGTAACTCACAATTAAAAATATTCGTGCTTGGAACTCGGAAATCAGGGCATGCGTTTACAAGATTTGTTCGCTTCCTTTTTCTTGTCCGTTTGTCGCCATCACTCGAATCAACAGTTTTCTTTTGAACATATCTTGTTGCCTTTTCATTAGCCTTAGAGTAATCGTCTAGAAGGAACAGTTACAGTAACAGTTTATTCATACTTAGTTACGACTAGTCAATCATGAATGGCGACATTGTCTGTTGTTAGTCAGCTTACTGTAATACTCTATCACTTGAACATTCCAAAGTTCCCAGTCATCAGGGGGTTCAGAGTCCGGATTCTGGACAAGGTTTAAAACCCTTTTGGAGTCTTTCTAGTCGGCCAATAACATTGTGTTGATGACGCTGTGTTTTTTAACCACTTAATTGGCACGGCTTCGACGGAGGTGTCTGCTTCAAAATGACACCCTGCAAAATTTTCCTTAGTCCATTTTAAGTTTTTGATGAAGCTGGCGAGTTGAAAACAGACAAGAGTAGTTCAGATACAGTCAAGAGGAAACCTCATGTGACTTGGAGGTTGCTTGCTGCAATCTGCTCCTTTCCCGCCACCACTTCTCATGGGTGAATGTTTATCCGCATGGAATATGCACGAGACAAATCAGAGCTAACCATCATTGCCCGGTATAGCATATTGCAGTACGGTTCAATCGTTTTATTTTGACTCAAGAAAACGTGCATATATTTAAATGCAGGACAAATACATAATATGCATGTTACTTTCAGTGACTCCGTTTGAATTAAAGAACACGTACTGTTTTGGCAAGAACAAAATATGACTGCAGTTTCATTTAAGTAATATGTACCGATTATATAGTTGCTCGCTTAAAATATTCACCAAATGTTTGTTGGGTAAGTTCATTAATGTCAACACGGGGTAAATATTGTTGTCACGAGAGGAAGGTGTTCAAGGATGCGCTTCAGGTATTAAAAGATGGAGCTCAGGGCACGTATCCTCCTATCCCACTTCTTCGACATTTCCTCCAGTCACTTATGCTAATCAAAGTTATCAAGACGCAAAAAATGGGCTTGTTGTCGACCAGTCGTAGGGTACATTTCCACGATATCCTTACCTGCCCATCATGACTTCGCATCATCCAAATGCCTAATACAGTTCCTATCTGAATGTGACCGCATTCACTGGCTAAACTGTGTCAGACTTACTATACATTTTGTTTAGCACCAACCGAATTGTGCCAAGTTTACAACCAGATACACGCAGAAGTGCAGAAGATACCTATTCATAGTTTTAATGACAGTTTGGTGGATAAGAACGTGATGACAAGAGCGGCAGCGAGCACAGATTTTTATGATTAACATTAATATGGTTGAATATTAAGAGCTTTTTCAATTTTAAATGTCTTCGATAATGTACATGGGATATATGCACTTCAATGGTAAAACAAAATAAAAGGTATCAATATAATATATATTGATGAATTGTATTATTTATTATATGTTGTATATATGTGTATTTGGGAAAACATCAACGTTAGTACTACACGATATTATGCATCTTATCCTTTGCTATAGTCGCAGAGACAAGAAATCGTTCCTTATGTCTGATCAAAAGATTGACCGTGGCCTTTGTAGAGTATAAGGTAAGGGGATACAAATATCATACGATGCGCAGTTGACGAATGCTTTGTCACAAACAGGCACCCACAAAGAAGGGCCCACACATATTTAGTTTTGCATACCTAATCCAAGCGTGTATTTTGCATCAGACAATAGATTTTAGGGTACTTGATAATAAATTTTATTTGATTATGATGATAGTTTGGCATATGAGGCAACTTTAGCCTTAGGTTTCGAAAATACTTTTTTATGGAACATCCTGGGCTGGAAGATTTTTGAGCTACAGACAATTACAACAATTTAGTGGCACGAAAAACACCACTGGCTACTGGTGCAAAAATAAATGTTGATCTTACAAATCCACGAATGACAACAATTTTTTTGAAAATTGATACGAATGTTATCGATAGCTCTCCACCGCCCACAACTTGCACGATGTACAGGTTTAATCATTCCTGTCATATATCCCATAGCCTGTACCAGTGTTACCTAAAATGTTAGTGAGTATAACTTTGGCGTTTTTTTACTTGTCTCGTCTTCAGAAAAGATTAAAAAATCAGACTTGTTGGGCAACCTATAAAAATGGCACTTGTCATGTCCCCACTGCTGAAGCGTGATTAGAGTCAGATAGACACAAGTCATATTCTACTAGAAAGTGACATGCCAAAATGCTAACACCTTATCACTTGTGAAGAGTTTATCATGAGGGACCTTGAAATTGCGATTTTCCTATCCTAACTCTGATACAAGATTACGTAGATTTTACAAAAAATTCTATGACGAGTAGGACAAAGAGTACCCATTCAACTTACGACGTGGAATCATAGTGACCTTAATATTTCAGATTCATTAGGTGCAAAAAAGCTTCTCAGTACAAAAAGACAATCGTTTTCATCCATAACGGCGAAAGTTTGAACGCACAAAGCTTACGCAATCGCAGCACCCTTCGTTTTTCCACTTTGCCGTGTCGGTCACGTGGGCCTTCTCATCGTTTTTTAACGATGTGAACCGTGAGCGTGAACAAGAGACACAAATACATCTTGTTTTCGGAAACAAGTACAAACCCTCCATGATCACGCCAGTATAGTGACCACCAGGAAACGCCCAATTTAGACTGACCTTGACTCGCACGATTTTTTCTTTCTGTTTGTTGACTCATTCAATGTGACATGTCACACATGAGTGATCTCAAGCACCCAGCCAGTAAGTAAGGAAAAATTACGGCATCACGAGAAGATAAAGCACAGTTTCGATAATTTGTCCATGAACCAAAGAGAATCCCTTAAAACCGGAGCGGATGTCACAATCATTGTCCCAATTATGTGCCTACCTTTAAAAACAATTCATTCGAAAAAATCATACAATCTTTAAAAAAAAATCTAGGTCATGAGTACCCCTAGAACATATATTCAATTAATTCGTATGCCGCGCACTAATACAATCATTATTCATTTTTCAACTTTTTTAAACGCATGCATAAAATTAATCTTATACGCGAAAAAGAAAATTTGAAAGTATGTATAGCGCTTATATGATATAACTACGTATTTGACATTGATTTTGGTAGCTATAATAGCTAAACAAAAGGTGTGTTTATCAAGTACCAGTACCAACTACCGTTTTGTCTGATAATTTGTACCCCAAAAAGACAACGATGATAACAGCAAACACGTCTTTGTTTCAGTGTACTCAAAACGATACGTACATGGTCTGCGATATGGTCGTTTTACTTTCGATTACAAAATATTTCAAATTTTATGATAACGTGAACATCAGCAAGGACAAGCATTAATCTTTCACAGAAATTAAATCTTTCTTATGTGCTGATGGACGCAAAAGTGATGATGTGATCAGTTGAAAAAGGGATTGCACAACAATTCCTTTAACCTAGAGATACTGTCCACTCTTGACAATGAATCGCATGCATGCATCATTTTCAAATTTGAGTGAACATTTGGGTGAAGACTCATTCCTTGTTGTGGGCAGGATAAAATAGTCGTGGTACGCACTAATTATGTACATTTTTTGTTGTTGTTTTGTGGAGGATGCTACGTGAAGCTGCGCATGAAGTACCTACCCATGTTTTGAATTCTAAATTAGTGTCAATTTATTACTTAATAGTATAATTATTTAGTAGACACGGGAATAGAATAGTAAAAGGATTCGAAAAATGACTTTATTCTGCGTTTTCATCACGCGCTGTAAGGGATTCCGGAGTGGGTAGCTCGATAAGCGGGGATAGTGCTCCGCCGTAGTAATGCCTCGGTTGAAAATGAGATCCAGTCATGGTAAAATCGGGAATGGATTTGAGAGATGAACTGTTGTTGGAGCTTTGACGACCTCCGGGAGCGGCTGGTTTGGGTCGGGATGAGGATTTAGGAGCTTCGGTTTCGTTTGATTTCGGTGTTCGGGGAGAAGGCATGCCGGCATAATATTCTTCGTCTTCGAGTGGGGACAAGGGACGACATTCGTTAAGTACAGGGCCAGGGTGTTGCCAGTAATTATCAGATTGGAGGGGGAAGTTGCTTGGCGAATCCCCATCCGGACCCAACTCATCAAGATTTGACAAACGAAAGATAACTTTCGCCATGTCCGACATTTGCTGACCATCTGAAGATTCTACAAGGTAGTGGTCGTCGGCTAGATGTCGTGATCTGAGTTGGTATGAGGAGGCTGTAGCTGCAGCTTCTATGTTAGGGTCCTCCTGGGGAGAGTACGTGGCCTTCATATTCATTGCTTTCTTCTGAGCAATCACTTTTGGAGGTGGAAGAGGCGACTGGCGTGTGGGCGTGGAAAATGTAAACTCGCTCGTCTGGCCAGGGTCAATAATATGATGAGAGCTTTTTTGGCTGGGGATCGTCGGCTCAGACTGCTTTTTGTTCAATGCCGCCTCACTTCTACGTTGTGCCCGATTCTCTTTGATAAGGCGGAGCTTTTGAACGCAAGTACGAGTCGTGTCATTGATTTCCTTGCCATCTAATAGCTCTAATGAATGGATGCAAAAAAATAAGCAAAATCTTAATCAATTATACTTAAATAACAAAGCAAACTATTTATAGTTCAATTCTCTCACCTAATCGAAAAACAGACCCGATTATTTTGGATTTGTAGTATGGCTTGGATGCAATAGGATTTCCCTTTAATGTCAATACGCGAAGTTGTCGAAGCGATTCCAAAGTATCGACAACACTGTCAATTTTAGATAACAGATTTTTCCCTTGAGAAATAACAGGCAAAAATCAGTTTTTAATTAGTTCCAACGTTCGAAAGATGTGCACATGAGTATTCATTACAACAATATATTACAAGATACCTGCTAGTAAAGTGTGGAGAAACGTTAGCCCTGCAATCGGTTCAATGGATTTTAATTGATTAGAGCTGATATCCAGGTAAATGAGGCATTCCTTCAAAAGCACCACAAAAATCCTTTCACCAAATTGACAATATGAATAGTGTGCAAGCCTAAAATTCGAAAATATGTACCACAAGCGATGACATGATTCCTGGAGAGAACAACAATGGCTGCTCTGGAGGAACATCTTGATCATCAATGTAGAGCTCTTCTAAATTAGTTAACGCTTCGAGCCCTTCCACAACTTGAATTTCATTAAATCCTAAAAACCTTTGACAAAATGCGGCACAAATTAAGTACAAAACCAAAATGGCGAACTCCTGAAGTGTTTTCAATTTCTTTTTTGTTCATACAACTTCTTCAGCTTTGTACAATTTTCCAAGTTATCAATTCTCTCGACATTATTTCTTGACAAGTCGAGCAGTTCCAGTGAATTCAAAGCATCCAGGCCCTGAATCCTCCGAATATTATTTTTGTAGAGATACAAATTCTTGAGATTAAAAAATGGATCTAACCCTCCTGGCGTCTGTTATTTAAAAGAAACCCCTTGAGTTTCAAATTCAAACTTTCCCGGCGAAAATATACGATGAATTCGAACGGAAACGCTTACCAAAGTAGAAATGTTTTTACACTGAAGATGCAAGACAAGGACGTTTCCATATTGGAACTGAATTTCCTCTCGGTCTTTCTCCTTTGGAATGGCAACTCGAGAAATTCCCGAGTGGAGGAGTTTTCTTGTCAAACCACCTCCACTTCCTCCGTCCTAATCGGAAAAAGAAAAACATTTTTCAAGAATTTCTGTAAGTTTTCATGAAAATAGCGCTTGAGCGTCCAGCAGATCAGCGAAAACTTCAACACTTGAGAAGCTGCTGCACACCGCGTGCTTGAACGCGGCGAAACAAAGCTCCAGCTGAGAAGCGAGATTGAAAGCATGTGCTTGCTTGTTTGACTATTTTTGTGTACTAAGAAGTGGTAGCTTCCGGTTTTTCTTGTCACTAACCTTTCGTGCAGTTACTGGTCGTTTTTCACCTGTCTCCACGGACGTGGTACACTTGACAGCACTCGGGAACTGTCTGTTTAACTGACTTCCAGTTTGGTTTAAAAGCCTGGAAGTTGCAGGACGAAGTCCAAGGTTTTCCCTGGAAGTTTTTGTCAAACGATTGGTTGGTTTGACGTAGCCCTGTCCCAGTGACCCGCTGACCTTCGGGGATATTATGGGACTTGATTGGTACGATGATAAACGCGAATCTGCATTAATATAGGTTGTACGATCCATCGCAGTCTCAATTTGTCTGAAAAAGTGAACTGACTATCCTGAAGAATAATGTTGCCGTTATTGATCAAACTTATTTTTTCGTTGTTTACTCCAGGTTAATTCAATTCGTCAATGGAGTTGCCTAGTAAAACCATTGAGGATACTGTGAGGACCCCTACCAACAGTCTTGAGGATCAACCGGTCCTTCCTGTCCAGTCAAACCTTTCCAAAAACAAGCTCCGAAAACAGCGTCGACACGAACAAAACTTGGAGCACCGGAAAAATCGGCGTGCTATTGAACGACAAAATCGGAAGCAAAACGGCCTTAGAAAGAGACGCGGGAATGACGAAAAACTTGCGGAAATTGGAAAGTTAAAAGCTGCCCTTGAAAACGGGTGTAAAGTAGTGATCGACTGTCAATATCAAAATTGCATGTCAGTTAAAGAGCTGTCCCGATTCGCCCAGCAATTAAGACGCGTTTACTCCTCAAATCGTGCATCTCCCTCTCCCCTGCACTTATATTTGACCAGTTTTTCTCGGGACTCTGAATTTTACAAGATTTGTTGCAAACAAAATGATGGATTTGCAAATTATTTGATTGACATCACAGAAAAATCTGTGAGCGAGTTGTTTCCTCCCTCGGAAATAGTTTATTTGACGCCTGACGCTTCTCAAGTGATTCCTCTTGACAAGGGATTTGAACCGGATAAGGTCTACGTTGTAGGTGGACTTGTTGACGAAACGACTACAAAAAATTTAAGCCATCAGTTTGCTCAGTCATCGAAAATCAATTGCGTTCGACTTCCAATCGACGAGTTTTTCGAACAGGGCGAGCAAGGAACGTTCAAAAAAGTGCTTACTGTGAACCAAGTGATCGACATTATTTTGGAGTGGCACCAGTCTCTCAACTGGGTTCAAGCGATTTCAAAAGGTCTTCCGGAGAGGACTGGTTTCCGACCAAAGCAAATCAGTAATAGCTCAAATACATCAGGGGACGCTTCAAAATGATTTCCTCAAAAGTCTTTCAAATGTGGAAACCGGAAATTGGATACTCGGCAAGATTTCTACATAACCGAAGAAAGATGTACACAGGGAGTAAATATTGTTTGAATGAGATTCGGCAACAATTTCGGACGTTACCGGGAGGGAAGGTTAGACTAAAAAAGGACGAAGACTCTGGAATTGCCTTTGTTACAATTGACCATCCAGAGAAGAAAAATGGCTTGAGTGGTAAGATGATGGTGGATCTAAATGACATAGTTGGCTCCCTTGAATCTTGGAAAACTGGAAAAGCTGTTATTTTACATGGGTCTTGTGGAACATTTTGCTCTGGAGGATATTTGGAGACTGTCAAGCAAATTGCCAACTCTGAAGACGGCTACAAAATGGCAACTTTAATGCACAACTCTGTTTTAAGACTGAGAAAGCTTGGTTTAGTTTCCGTCAGTGTAATAAATGGGAACGCAGTTGGAGGTGGGGCCGAGCTTTGTTTGGCAACTGACTTCAGGTTAATGAGCCCTTCGTCACAGGTTCGCTTTGTGGAGGCCAGAATGGGCGTAGGAACGGGATGGGGAGGAGGAACTCTTTTACAAAGGCTTGTCGGCCATAGAACTGCATTAGATTTGTTATTAACGTGCCGGAAAGTTTCTGCAGATGAGGCTGTCGTGATTGGACTGGCTGACGATATTTTGGAAGAAACAGCAAATGATACTGATCAAGACGACGAAGGGTTGTTAAAAAGTGCAGTTGAATGGCTAAATCATAGGATCGCCGAGCATGACCATTCTGTTGTACAAACTGTCAAGGGAATTGTAGTTGCAGACGATTTTGATACGGAAAAGGAAATCTTTGCGGAGACATGGGGTGGTGACGCTCAACAGAATGCCTTAAATAAAAATATAAAACACAAATGATTTATAATAATATACTTTGCCAAGAAAAAAGCAATAAATCTCTTTCATACATTGAAAGACTTATATGTATGACTGTAAGCAAGACCCAGGAGTAATTAAATTTAAAAATATACACACCCTTGCACACGTCATTGCAAATGAGGCATGAATCCTAGCATAAGGTCTTTGAAACTATAAACGTAATTCGGGCACGCACAAGATGATTAGGTGCAGTTTCTAGGATATATTCTGTAATAAACGTGGGGATTAATAATTGGAAATCTTGAAATCTTAGAAATGGTAGAAAAGACCAAACATATTTTCGTACTGCTTGTGAACAAAACTACCTTCTTTCCTACTAAGCTCAATAATGATGGCTACCAAGAATAACACTAGTGTCGGTCCCAAGAAGCCTGACAATATTGTCTGGATTGAGCAGGTCCTCTTGAACAACCTCGAGGAAAATGGGATCCCGGGTGTGACCACAGAAGGTTCCAACTCAACCTTTGGACCAGCAGAAGTTTCTGAAGCTGGGGCTGCAAGTGATTCATTTTCTTCGTCCCACCTTTCATCAAACATGTCAGAGGGTGTTGACCAGAAGACATCCGTGTCTGACCATACCATGAAATCAAGTAAAGCCTCGACATATCTTCCATCAGAGTTGAAAATAGGCATTGCGGAAATCGAGTTGAAAGACGAACACTATCTTGGCGACGACCGGGTTCACACTATGAGTAGGATTGTCTCAGGCAAAATTAAATACTTCGTAAGTTTTTCATGCTAAGTTCATGAAATTTATCTACGCTTGGAATGTGTTTTTAAAAATTTGCTTCATGTACAGATTGAAAACATCAAAGACCTGGAGGATGAAGAGAGGTATCAGCACTGGATAATCAAGCTGCCCAGTTTGATAGCCCCAAACCGTCATTTGTCCCAACAAATTGATGTGGCTCGCAGGGAAATAACGTTCTACACGGATATCCTACCCAACATGAGGTCGTTTGTGGAGGAGTTCAATGTCTCAGAGCACTTTGAGTTCAAAGTGCCGTACTGCTATTATGGAAAGTATTTAAGAGAAGTTGACCCCGAGCCAGACCTGGACATAATCACACACATACTTGACTCCGAGTCTCTTTTGGTATTAGATGACCTACGTACGATGGGCTATGGAAAAAGGTTCTTTGGCTCTGGAATGCTTTTATCTGAAGCAGTGTCAGCACTTGAGGAAATTGTCAAGTTTCATGTGGCAAGCTGGGCAATGCAAAAACTAGACAGAGAATCAGGGCTCACCACCACTAGAACACACTTGTACAGCTATGAGCATTTAGCGCAGTTGTACCACCAATTGTTGGAAAGCCAGTTTGGAAATTTGCACAGTTTCCTGCTTGAGGTAAAGCATCCCAAGGCGATCGAAGTGTACTCGCGACTCACCAAACTGCGACCCATTTTGCTTAACACTTTGTACAACTTGTTGGAGCCGGCCACTTATCCCGAGCCGAACTCGTTAGTAGCAATGCAAATATCTCTTTAAAAAACTGTATTTGTATTAATGCAAGCAATCGAAAGACAATTGATTCCTCTTAGATTGTTACACATGGACTTCTGGACGGATAATTTGTTGTTTCGCATGACTGAAGAGGATCGCGACAGACAAATACCACAGGAGGAGGCAGACTTGGAGTGTTTCATTATTGACTGGCAAATGGTTACTGTTGGGAAGCCAACTCATGACGTAGCCCTCTTGATTATGTTATCCATGGAGCCAAAGCTACAGAAGAAAGCACTCGGAAGATTTACTCATGTTCTACTACCTCCTTTTCGAGGTTAACTAATGACTAATTTTGAATGAAACGGAAAAAAATTCTTGGTCACTTTTACATGTGCATCATGGCACCCGTATTCTTTTTTTTTAGAAGCACGCGAGTTACTTTGGACTAGAAATGCCCTTCACCTATAAAACTCTCAAGCTTGAATTCCACCAGAGCTGTCTACTGGCAACACTCATGGCAATAGCCTCCATGGAATTGGTGCGGATGGAAGAATCAACTCAGAAGCGCCTTCTGGAAGCACTTGTCGACTTAATGGATGAAAATCTTATTTAAACCTTATTTAGGAGTTGGCAAAATTTGATTTACTGCTTAAAAAAACTTAAACCATTCAGTAGTAACTCCAAATTAAATTCAAAACGATGTTTCTGTTTTTCGGGAATGAGTTGGTTTGATTATTTTATTTTTTATTTATGAGTAAAAAGCGAGGTGATACCGCGGCACTATTGTAACTCTGCAAATTAAAATTGTATCATAAATTACAGTGAACGCCTCCGGCAATGCATCATTTTAATCCTCGACTTCTTTGGAACTCCAGCCCTTTTTGAGTGAATCTGTCGGTCGATGAGCAGCTTTTCTCAGGTTTTTCCTGAAGTCAAGTATGCCTTTTACATCAATCGGCGAGTCTTTCACGACAGGAGGTTTTGGGGTCAAATCCAAAGCTGCCTTTATATCCAACATTTTCTCTGGTCTTTCCCGGGACGGTCGTCTCAAATCTTGCACTTTCTTTTCCAAAGCATCCTCCAAAATTTGGATTCCAAATTTGCTGAGTCGCCGCTCCTTAGGGACTATCGGTGAGCTCTCCTGTGCAGGATCCGTTGCTGCTTTACAAATAACATTTTGCCATTTCCCGGCAACCATCTTCTCTCGCTCTTGATTAGCCAAATCTTGAGATTGTAGCCCGGCAGTAATCAGCTCTCGTCGATGAGCAGCCATGTCTACACGTTCATGTCTCACTTTCCCAGATCTCAAGTCTCTCATGTGACACTCTAGGATACGAAAGGGTGCATCCCAATTGTCTAGTTTCACTCGAGCGTCAGTAGGCTTGGTCTCAGCTTCAGGATCGTCTGCGTCTTGACTTTTCTGACGAGTTACTTTCCATTTCCTGTAAAACCGTTGCAGTACAACTGCAGCGTCTTCCTCATTAAGGCCTTCTTCCTGTGTTTAATTTGCATACACAATCAAAAGCCATACACCATATAGACCCTCATCCTTCGAGATAACTTACACGTAATGCTTTCTCTGCGTCTTCCCGCTTATCATGCGTCAACACAATTTGCTTAATCCTCTCCTCTAAAATAGGACCCCATTGTTTTCTGACTAGAAATCCTCGGAAATCTTTGAAACAGACAGGAAAGAATACGATGAGTGATCAGTTGGATTATAACTCTAGAACATTCTTGTGTATTATGCATCTCACGGCTTTGTATTAAAATAGCAGCTTTCTCTGGAGACAGATTGTCGTCATCATCAATTAATATTTCTTCTCCGAGGAGGCGTGACCTTAACGTGCTCACACTTCCTCTTTCTATGAAAAAAACAATTGTCGTTGTAAATATTATATCGATAACCATTTCGCACTTCATTTTGCGCTGACTTTTACTAACTCTTTGGAGCACCGGGTATGGTTTGAACGGACATGCGTTTTCTTATACTCATCCATTGTTTGGCTGCCCTTTGTGTTGAAACAACCGTCTTCGCCACTTGCCACATCCCCTTTTTCACGCGTATCCTTGCGAGCCATCTTCTCACACAAGCTTGGACGAAAATTACGGACCGGATCTTGGTATGGAGTGTCAATAAAATGTGACTTAAACTAATACATTGTCATTAAACGCATATGCAATTAATTTTCTCACCTGCTGCTCACAAAGTTTGGCCATGTACTCAACATGATAGTATTTGAGAAACACTTTCGTTTTCCCCAGCGCCCAATTATCCAATTTCAGGCGAAGCAGTAGCAACCGACAGGATTCTCTGTCTGCCACAACTCTCTCGTCAAAATTGAATGCAAGAAAGCAATAGCTAAATGCGCATCAACAAAAAATGTCAAACTTCCATGTGTGCAAACGCGAGCTCAGTTTGATATTCATCATATAATTATACCTTTTAAGGAATTCAGCGAAAGTAAATCGGTGTGAGAAACCCAATTGGCGTATTTTGATTGTCTCCAGCACCCCACTATAACGGAGTTGTTTAAGCACCTTAATTAGATCAAATTGATCCGGGACGGCAAAGTCGTTTGGCTTCACGCATCTCACAAAATGAAGCTCTCCACCGAGCAGCTTGGACATGAGGTCCATCAGGGAAAATCTAAAGCTTGTTGCAACAGTCATGTGGCTTCTAGTTTGGGAAGCTAAGCCTAGCTCCTCTTCTTTTTGCTGTTGCTGTTCCAAGACAAATATTATTAACAATTAAGAGAAACGTAGACGTAACGTAACGGAGATTCAATGGGATGTTCGCATAGGACGCAGCTTAAACATTACCTCAACAATACTATCCCGACGGTTTGAAACGAACAAATCTCCAGTCCTTGTGAGCAAGCATTTGTATATTGTTTTGACCACGTCGTTAGTAGATTTTCTCAATGTTTGTATGACTTCTGCATTAACAAAAGAAAAAAATACTAAGCTAATCAGTACAGAAACTCAAGATGAAACGATGAAATGTTCCTTTGGCATGTTGCATGTGAGTACGCACCAGACGAATGAAGGCTGCGATTTTTCTCGAGAAAGCCTTTCGCACTGTACTGCACTTTCCCTGCGTAGTGCCTCACTTGAAAGGACAAGTCTTGGTTGGACTTTGGTGGAAAATAAAACTTGTTTTGATTCAGATTACTGTTCAACTTTTCAATCAGTGTCCAGTCAGTAGCTCGTGGGAATCTCGACTCCTCATCGGTCAGGGATAAAATTCCCAAAGGCTTGCCTAAACACAATTCTAAAATTGGACGATTATCTGCAAACTGGACGACATCGATGTTTATCCCCTCCGCCATGTATTCCTGCTGCTCCCATGTGAAAACATGCTGATTGAATAAAAACTGCAACTGCTCGTTGGTTATATTGATACATAACTGTTCCAAAGAGTTCACTTGGAAAGATTCAAATCCAAAGACGTCTAGCAAGCCTATTGAGAGTGGGTCACCACTAAAAATATTTTAAAATTCAGGGCTTATCAAATTTTCTTTCGTTTCAAGAAACTTTTACATCATCATGTTTATACAAAGACTGCCTTACTATGCTAAACGGCTTATTCCGAGCAAAGCATTTATTTGGTAAACAATCCAACGGAAAATCCTGTTATATAGACCACGAGCTAAAGAATCCCTGCTTGTTCTTGCTTCGGTTGAGCTATTTCTCAAAATGAAGGTCTCTCCAGCGGTCACAACACTACGCGTGGTAAGACACAGGCCTAAGTCTCCTGCCGACACGCCCAAAAGTGCAGCCACTGAGATAGACAAAAATAATTCATAATTTGCATTAAGGGCAACCAATTGACATCCTGTACTTAAAGATATGAGCATTGTCGCACCAGTTTCGAGTTCATCCATATTTTTAATACTGCATCCGTTTTCTTCACTTCCCGCATCAAAACGAATTTCACCGAGATGAAGAATGGCCGCAAGAATTTTATAAATTGACTCAATTTCTTCCATGCGGAATCCTAGCAAATAAAATCCATTGTTCACTGCTTCAAAATGTTGCACATTTTCCTGCAAAACGTAATTAAAAAGTTGCCTGATTTGCTATTGAATTACTGTAAAAGCAGCTTCTTCAGAATAATATCACCTCTTGCGTTTCCGCAGAGTCGTCTATACCCTGGAGATAACTATAACGCTTCTTGTCCAGCTTGAACTCTTGTCGACGTCCTTTGCTTTGCAGCCCATGGAGCAAATAGTAAAATATGTGAAAATTCTTTTCACCCCTAAAAATTTAAAGCAAAAGCATGATTGGTCGAACCAAATACTTGCAAGCTTGTCACTTGTCTGTTGGGTTTTACTGTGACTGCTTATCTACTCTGGATTCCTCCAGCAAGTAGACTGACACCTTCGCTCCTGTGATTTTCCCTGTTCTTGTGAACGTTACATCCAAATATTTTGCAAATCTGGAGGAGTTGTGATTCATTCCAGTTGCAGCGTTTCCAAAAGCTTCCATGATTGGACTCACTTGAAGAAGTTTCGACTCGAGGTTTCTATTTGGAGCCTAGTTAAATGCCAAAAATTATTTTATTAGGGATGTCTCTGGAGGATAAGCCAAGTAAGGTAGATATATTGCTCGTACTTTCCCCAAGTACACCAACTGTTGAAGCAAAAACTTGGCATTTTCAGTTTTTCCAGCTCCTGACTCCCCACTAATCACAATATTTTGGGCTCGTTTTTGATGCAGCAGCGAATGATAAGCTTGGTCAGCCACCGAGAAAATATGTGGCGGAATATCAGCGGTATTTGCAGCTCGGTATTTAAACTGATACTGAAATTTAAACGAAGAAAATGACAATCACACTCATCAAAGTGAGACTGAATCTCAAATTTTTCCCTTACGAATTCATTGTAAATGCCGAGGTCCTCGTAAGGGTTCACTGCAATCAAAATGTCACCGATATATGTGTACGGCTGTTTTTGATGAAATCTGTGATAAAGCTGGTCAATAATCGTTTCCTACAAACCAAAAGCAAAACATATATCATACACGTAAAAACTACGCTCTTGACAACTTCCGGTAATTATTCCAAACCTCGTCCAATGATGCTAGAGACACAAGATCATCAACAAACATCGTTTGGAGCCTCGATTTTCTATCTGTTTTTAATTTCCCGTGTTTCGTTGTAACCTCCGGCTCTCTTTTCACTCTATCGCCATGTGCCTTCGCCAACTGAATGTCACGAATGAGCTCATTTTTAATCACATCTTCTGGAACTCTGTCAACCAACTGAAGGAACGGATGCTGTCTTAGCTCAACCATGAATGGTCTTTGATCCAAATCCTTGATTAAACATTCTGCCACAAAATCGTTGAAGTCCCGTGACCAGTCCTGAGGTTTGCTCAATGTTGGAGGGGGATTCCTTGGAATTTGGAATAGCGCTCGCATCGGATGCAAGTCAGCAAGTGGAGGCTCTGCTTCAGCAAGCTCTATTGCAGTGATTCCTAAACTCCACACGTCACAGCGAACATCATAAGACGAGTCCATTTGCCGCTCACATGCAATCACCTCAGGAGCCATCCAGTACCTAAAAATATTATAAAATCATAAGCACTTTTTTAATTGGATGAATAAATTTATAAATGCATTTGACGCCTCTTATTACGGGGTTCCAATGGAAGTATTACGCCTCGCGTAGGTATCCTGCAAATGAGCTGCCACGCCAAAGTCGACTAGCTTTACACGACCGTCCCCCGTTAGTAGGATATTGTGACCTTTTACATCTCGGTGGATGCAGTGATGGCGATGAAGGTGCGTCAGAGCCTACAATTTCATAATTATTTTCGCTTTGAATTTTTCTTCCGGATTGGGAACTTTTCAGCGAGTTTCACTTACATCAACAACTTCACGTAAAATATATGCTATTTGTATTTCCGTCATCTTGCGACCCTCAAACTTTTTTAAGCTTTGAGACAAGTCTGTAACTGAGCCGCCTGTACAGAGTTCCATGACGTACCAAAGCTGGCAGTCTTCAGGGCGAGATGCCCTTTTAAAGTACAGTCCATAAAATGCTGGAAGATTAGGATGAATACTGTAATCCCTGAGGACCAATAGCTCCTCCTCTGCTTCCTCCATGTTTTCTGGAAGATTTTCCAGAATTTTTATGGCCACTTTGCAGTCTCTCGCACGTTCCGCATCTTGTTCGTCGTAAGCAGATAAAAACGCAAACAATGCTTTGTTATACATCGCCAAAATTAGTTTTTCTTTATCGTCAAAGTGGAAAGTAGTTGCAGAACGAACAAAGCGATTTACCTTGATTCACCTCAATTTCCAGGTCTATGGCAGAGTACACCTCGCCATAAGTTCCTTCTCCGATTATTTCTTGCAGTTGGAACTTATCCCTCGGATTGGGGAGAGACTCAAAATCAATCTTTTCACTATTTAGGAACATTTTGGCCTTTGCAGGATAGAAATTTGTGGAAGAGAAATAGCGAGAGACGAAGTTTCAGCTAACGCGTGATTAACTGAAGCTCCAAACTCGCTGACTGGAAAGGCAAATTGGGAAAAAACGTCAAACCAAGCAAAATGGGCATAAGGAGAAAATGCAGGCAAGCAGAAGCCATATCAGTGGCATAAAAAGAAAGTTGAAGCGTAGATTTTCACCCTCTTCACGCATGTAGCAACATAAACTTTAATGCGAAGACCTTCAAGCGCTCTGTACAACTGGTAAAGGTCTATATTTTTTTCGTCGAAAAATTATTTCATCATCGACTGGAATCACGTTCGTAGCCTGCTGCCAACTTTTACTCATTAAAATGTCATTCCTTACTCAAGTTAGGTACTTAACGCCAACGACAATTATTTCATCACAAGCAAATCTCATTTCGCCCCAAGAATTTACAAATCTATCAATAGAAAAACCCCCAAACAGAGAAGTACGTAAGTAGCAATTAGTACGTGAAATTTAATCTCTAAAACATGAATGATATTTTTTTAATGTTTGTCAATGTAATTTTGTATTTGATTAGATCTCATTTTCGTATATCTTTTTTACAACCGATACGAAACCATGTCCGTTCCTGTTCTGGCTGGATTAAAATCGGTTATGCCCATGTTTTTTCATGATTTCGCTTTTCTTAGCACACATCCTATCCTAAACTCTACCTCTTTTTTTCTCTTTATAAAAAACAGTAAACAAATTCACAATTCTCATACAAAATGTTCTTTCGTTAACGTTATTCTTACCCTAACACCTAAGCCATATTCAGGAAAAAAGGTAACAGGGGACCAGGCGAGAATCTGCTGCATAGTGCGACCCTAAACTCTTCATACGCGCATACGCAATGCAATGTATGGATCTATTACATTGTAATGAAGCTAAGCTGAAGAAAAAAAAAAGAAACGGTCAAATTTTTTCATGCTCAACTCATGAAATTTAGCTTCCAGTCTAGCTGGCTGGATCACGGATGAAAGATAGTCTAACCAACCCCGATGGTTTTTTTCGCCAGTATGTGTTTGTTTATGTTTCTGTGTGCACCACTTATGCAAACTACACGGATGGTTAAGGGTCTTACGTTTCAAGTTGCATCTTCAGTACCTTTCCATTTAAAGTAACTGCTTGTTGGTATTCAGTATTCAACTTAATCGGGAATTAGCGTTTGTAATTCTAGCGAAAAATTAAGAGCATTATTTTAATGATGGACAAATTCAAAGGGTTGGAGAGGACTTTGTACGTTGTGTGAACAGTTAATAGCAGCTGATGGATTTAGACATGTGTCAAAAGTAGTGATTTTAACTTTAGTCATGTTGACAGGGTGTTCGTAGTGCGTACTGTTTTTGGAAACCGAGTGTCTACTCTGTAGTTGTAAAAGTTGCTACGATTTGTCGTTAAAAATGGAAAAGAGAAAAGCAGTTGGACCGACTCCAGTTAAGAATAATGCAGGAATGCACAGGGCTGCATCTAGTAGTGCCATTGGAAATAAAGTTAGCTCCGTGACAAGTTTAAAGGATAAAGGTCGTCTCAGCGAAGGTGGCGACATGATTGACTCTCTTCCTCCAAAACCACCACCAACAGCTACAGCAGGGGGAGGAAATACAGCAAAAACGGGTCTAAGGTAGCTTAAATTCACATGTACCGTGTGTTTTCATTTTATCAACATTTTTTTGACAAGGAGATTTTTTTATTGTTTTTCCAGACTTGGTGGGCTGTCACGTTATCTACTAGAAAAGGCGCAAAGTAACGACTCCGGTTTAGATTTGAGTCCTGGTACACTTCAAACCCTTGTCCATCCCTTACGAACATCCAATTCAAGCTCCTCCAGTCTTCACGTTCGAAATTTGTTCGAGTCTCCTGCTTCGTCAACGGGCGAGTTGTCTCACGGCAGTGGATCCTTCATTGTACCAGATTCGGGATCAAGTAACCCTCCAGCCCCCTCCATTCCTAGTAACGCTTTAGCTGAACAAAGCCACAATGCTTCCACCACAGAAACGACAATAATCGAGAAGACTTTGACGGAGGAACATAACTCTAATAATGACATTAGCAAAAGAAATGCCCTCACTCCTATTAGTGAACATGAACAATGCCCACCAAACACAGCAAAATCCAAATACAAAGAAAATTTAGCACCAGTCAAGAACCAGAAGCAAAGTTACCCAAATAATCATTCACATCCTGACGATGTAACTCCGAACAATGGGGGATTCCATGTACCACAGAGTAGAACTAAGCGATCTAGTAGTGGATGTTACTCCGAAGATACTGATCCTTACCAGAAGGCCACAACTTGCACCCAAAGTAATCATCACAATCAGCAAAATAACAGTTTCCCCTCGAGCGATGCCGCTGCAGTGAAATCCGTAGCGCCTGAACAAACCCGAAAAAATGCAATGCAAACGCCAAAACCTAAAAGTGTAACTAAAAAGAAGATTGGAGGAGTTCCCTCGAGCGCCAAGAAACCTAGCGGTTCCTCTGGATCCGCCTGGAAATTCCTAAGTGAACATGTGCAAAATCAGGAATTTCTTATTCTGCAGCAATTGGGTAAAGGGGGATGCGGGGAAGTATCACTAGTAATGGAAAAAGACAGCAAAAAGCAATTTGCTTTAAAAATCGTTCAACTTCACGGTATCGATGAGGCGCTTGTACAGGAGTGTATAAATGAAGTGGAAATGCTAATTGATCTTAAAGGAACAGACTTGGTTGTTGATATTTTTAATTGGTATGTTTATTTTTGTATTCAGTCAATTAATTTGAATAGTGAAGAACGTTTTAATAGACTTCTTTTTTATGGATTTGATTACATAGGGAATTTGATCGTGGAGAAAAGACAATGAAAATTTTGATGGAGAACGGCCAGTGCGATTTAAATCATACTATTTTGAGAGCGAAACAAACCAAAAAACCTATCAAGCTCATTAAAATGAGATATATATGGGAAAGTATGCTCACAATTGTACAAGAAATTCATAGTAAAGGTATGGTTCTCATATTAAATGTATTTTCAAAGCAATGTAATACCACCGTGGTAACTTTGCCTAAAATTTATAATTTTTTTCTTTTAGGAATCGTTCATGCAGATCTTAAACCGGCTAACTTTGTTTGGTTTAACGATAATTTAAAAATAATTGATTTCGGAATCGCTTCCCGTCTTCAAAGCGACCTCACCAGTATTGCAATGCCAAATCCTAAAGGAACTTTGAATTTCATAAGCCCTGAGATTATCCGCCAAGATGATAATGGTCGATCTAAGGTTCCTTTTGCAAATCTAATTCGAAAATAAAATTTAAAGGGATGCTAAACTTATCTAAAAATTACACTATTTTTTCTGTTGTTACAGCTCAGTCCAAAGTCGGATATTTGGGCGCTTGGTTGTATTCTGTACTTGATGGTATACGGCCGTACGCCTTTCGAGCATATAACTCACCCGGTTTCCAAAATGAGTGCTATCGTCCAGGGGGAAGTTGTTTATCCTCAATTGCCCTCTCACCTTCTCGGATCTGACGTTGTATCAGTGTTAAAGTTGTGTTTTCAAACAGACTACAAGAGACGACCTAGCGCTGCAGAACTACTGAGACATTCGTTTCTTCAAGGCTAGGCAAAGATAGTATCTACTTTGGTGACCTTTTTTTTATAAATCTGACCACTATTTTTGTAATTACCCAGTACTATCAAAATGATCTTGTCAATATCAAAGTATTTGTGTATATTTTCTATATGAATTTTCTTTTTCTTCACGCTTAACTCGGTTATATCTGTTTTAAAATACACAGTTTCGCAGTAAAATAAAATACTTATTGTGTATATCATGGAAATGTAAACATCCTTTGATTTACGATTATAATACTTTTATTGCTTAATTCCATAATTGATAATGAAAACAAGAAACAAGGATGGAGTATTTCTGTAGGAGCTTATCACACTAGGGCTTACAAAGTGGCGCCTCATTTTCATCCACCGATTATTTTTCCATTATTGTTAAAAAGTATACTTCCTAGTGGCACCCAAGTAATTTGTGTTCCGTTGGTCTTGAACAAATTTTTCAAACTAGGAAACGGAGGAGGCACAGGGCGAAAGTTCATTCCATTTTCGACCATGTCTTTCAGCATATCCATCCCTTTCTGCATGTCCACTTAAATGTTTCAGAATAAACATAAACTTAATCCGAATCCATTCATAGAAGAATAGATCTCTTTTAAAGCAACTTACAAGTTTTTGGATGTCTATCGGATGTTGTTTTCGTATGTAATGTTTGCTACAATAATGTTACAAATTTGTCGATACAGTTTGAGATCTTGAAAGGTTAAACAATCATAAACAAATTTACCTCTGTCGGTAGCGACATCACGAGAGAAATCCACATAGCTGACATAAATAAGAGAAAACTAATAGACTGCATGGTTTTCCAGCACAAAGCCATTGTTATCCAATTAGCGAACCTCTTGTTGGAAACTAAGGCACACACTTGAATAATACCACTTTCAAAAACGCTGACAAGGTGAGAATGACTAGTACCTGCATACCAATTAGGTCTCTTTATAGGTTTCACTAACCTTCATCTTCCCCAGCTAATTTCAAGTTTAAACAAGAAACAATGCTGAAAATACGGTGAGCTTTCAACAAGAATTTCTAGATGTGGAAGGGATTATTGTCAGGCTGCATGTAGCTACGTGGGGGCAAATTGGACGCGAAAAACAAAAACAGAGAGTAGTGACCGAATTTCATTCCTTAATGTGCAAATAAAAAAGCTATTTGACAATTAGCAAGTTGCTATTCAAAAAAGGTAATTTATTCACCCTGACGGATGTCTTTTGGTTCCGTATCAAAATGTCGTAAAATTGCCGTTACTGCCTACAAATCACAAGTAAAAGAAAGGTGTTAAAAGCTCATGCGTTTTACATATAATTGTGCGCACCATCTCCTCCCCATACTTAACTCTTTCATGGGTCATTTTCAGGTAGCTTGTCCTATTTCTTGGCAGAAAAACTAAAGAAATGATTGCCCTTACTGGGTAGTATTAAATTGCGCATATTTTAGGTATATAACTTTAGCTCTTTATATACAAGCTTTCCCTTTGGTTCACCAGTTAGATATAGGTTTTTAGGGCCGTATTATCACTAATACCTACAGAGGAAGCCTGAAGATGCATGTACTAATGCAAACAAGCGTGAAATTTATTTCCGACCAGTAACAGGGTTTTTTTTGCTCGGAGTCATCATGAACAAAGGAGGAGGTGTTGATACCAAAGTCTTAAAGGTCGTTGATTTAATAATGTTTACAGTCTACTTGCCGCGAATGGGAAATTTACGAGGTCTTTAGCATTTAAAGCTTTCATCTTTTATGAATCATTTCGTGTTTGTCTTTGTACAAATTCTTTTCTTATGATAATTTACAGTATTACGCGCATTCAACACATTAAACGATTCTACTGATTCATTCAGTTACTCCATAGCTTTCTTTCCTCCTCTGAGTCATCGTCACCCGAGCTGGCCGTTGTTGCCTTGTTTCGTGTGCCTGTTTTCGTTCCTTGAGTTCCAGTCGTGCCACCATTAGCCAACTGGGGTAAAACGTAAATGATAGGTTGTTGGGCAGCCGCGGGGGCAGAGGTCTGCTGGGTATTTTGTAAAGACCCCAGGTTGGAACCAATGACTGGCGATGCGGGTGCAAATGCTGGTGGAACAACGGGGCGGCCGAGAGATGCTATAGGAATAGTCTGCGCGGCCGCAGGCTGGATAGCAAGCTGATTTTGAACATTAGCCGCTCCTAATACAAAAGGGCCACCAGGATACAGCGTTGACTGAAGAGGCGACTGAGTTGTCACCAGATTGTTGAGACCCGTGAACTTTAGAAAGTTATGGGAAATGTCATCCAAAAAGAGCTGGACTCGATCCCTCCGCTCATCATTTTGAAATAGATTTACAGAGTTGCCCAAAATCCCTCTCACATCACCGGTAACTGTTGACAAAATCAGGCTTAGAATTTGCCCTGCCAATTGCCCTCCAAAGCTGTCGGTTAAGTAGGCTAGCGCATTTGCAGACCCCTCCGCTGGCTCGGCTTCTTGCTTCAATAACTTTCTTTTAATACCAAGTGGTTTCGAGATGCTGACCAGTTTTTGGATGTTTCGAAATATTTCTGCCTGAAAATGAAAATTGCATCAGTACACCTTCCAAGCAAATTTTAATCGAGTTTCTTTACAGTGGATGCACTTGAGTCGGCCGTAGTATCCGTATTTGGTCGTGGATTTTCCAAGCGGTCATTCTCATGCCCTGGAGTGGCAAGTGAATGTCCAAACCCTGAAAAAAACTAAAGCAAAAATATAATCTTTTCCAGAGTTTGGCAATAAGGTCTAGACTTGATACACTTACCACAAGCACTATTATCAATATAGACTGGTAATTTTTCCAAGCCTCATTCCAATCCATACTGACCAGCAATACAAATTTAATTCAAATTTAAAATGGTCTTCCCAGGAAATCTTTTCGAGTGGTCAAGTGGCGGGTGGTCAATTACGCGAGGTAACTGTAATATATTTTAGCTGTTCAGTTTGCAAGTCATGATGATGATGATGACAAAAGCTCATTGTCGCCCTCATGTAAAATGTATTTCCCATCCAATCGTCATCATCACTATGCGTAGAAGAGTGATTGATTATATGAAAGCGAAATTGCAAGTTGATTAAGAAAAAAAGAGAGATCTACGCGGGGTATGACAGTTCATGAGGAATGCAATCCACGGTCACGCCAGATGTGACCAACTTTTTGGAACCGCTCATATACATATTTAGATCTATTGTTGAGCTGAACAATTTCTATGCTAGGATCTCCGTGTGGGCGTATTTTATTGCAAAATGATAATTAAATGTTACCGAAACGAACTGTTATGGTAGTAGCACACAGTATTGTAATGACTGCCAGTGTGAGAAATGTATGTGCATTGAAGATTTGTTGATAACTTTCGGTTTTATTTATGAAAACAACCATATAACAGTTATCTGTGAGTATCTCAACATAAAAACGTAACGAATTTTATATATATGAACGCGGATTATCTTAATAAAAATACTTCATGTCTTATCGGCTATAATACCTTACTCGCATTTAGGATTTCCTCGCAGCGTTCTCGTTTTCGAAGGATAACCCTTCGCCTTCCTCCTCGTCGTCTTCTTCTGTGGTAGAAATGATGATTGATTCTTTCGTGTCCTCGTCGACTTGAAGTGGGGCTAGAGTGGGGTAAGTTGGCTGAGTAGTTCTAACTGGAGCCTTGGTAGGATAATCTGGTGATCCTGGATAATAGACATCGGGTACAGGTTCCTTTTGGCTAGCACTAGCCTCTGCAGCGACGAAAGATTCTTCTGTGACTGGAGCTGGAGGTGGTCTGCGTTTTTTTGGAGGTGGTGCTGGTGTTTCCGGATCTTCCTCAAGAATTGGAGCAGCAGTTGTGAGACGTCGTTTAGGAGGAGCTGGTGCTTCCATTGGCTCTGTAGGTGCTTTTGTTAAAGCTACAGGTTTCTTAGTCGATGTTGTTCCTACCCATGGGCTCTTGATGTTGTTCCATGTATTATGGGATAACTTGTTCACGTCAGGGTCTTGTATGAATCCAAATGATCCTTTTATAATTGAATCCAAGTTTCCTGTGAACGCACCCGTGATGATTTGCGCTACCTGAGCTCCAAAATTTACAGCCGGAGTGGCATCGTCATCGTCGTCTTGCCGAGGTCTTCGAGTAATGACTTCGCTTTCCTTTTGAGGGGCTGCACTAATGCACTGAAACATACCATGAGCAAGACATTTTATAGATTCTATACTGTTGACTACAATAACTTTGAGTATTTGAGTTTACCGAGGCAAAAGTCAGCACCCCAAACAAAATAACTGTTCTTTTGCAGACAGCCATGATGACTTCTTAATGATCGTGCGTAGCAAAGTCGTTTCAAATATATAAAGCCTGGATCATGATTGTTTCTGAAATCGGTAATGCGGTAATCATGCAAATGAACATGTCATCGATGTTTTCATCGACCTACTCCTGCATAATAATGGACAAATCTTGCTAAATAGTCGTGCAATAAGGCAAATGTTGAATTTACTGATATCTGGAGTGCATATCCAAGATTTCCAAACTAATATTTAGTGTAGAAATCGTCGCTATGAATTACAAACTACCAACTGCGCCATTGTACAACTAGTCTCGATACTAGTGTATTTGCTACCGGTTAAGGTGTGTATGCTAAATTGAAAACCAAGTTTACTGCAATCTTTTGCACTTGCTGATTTTGGTTTAATGGAAGCTTATAAATGACAAAATAAAATCCTGCAAAGGTGGACTTCTACATCTTATACAGTCTCAAGCTATCCCACTAAGGCAATGTGACGGACGGCTTCCCCCTTTGCTTGGGGAATAACGTTGGTTTTGATTTCATCGTGTACTCCACCAAAGCGGCTGCCGCGGAGGAAGCAAGTGCTATGTTCCAAACTCTAGGTATTCCGGCTAAACAACAAATTAAATGTAATTATTGAATATTCTCCTGTCTGACCTGTGCACTTATTATTTATAGTTACCCCTCAATCCAAACAATAAACCACATGCGCCACCAGCTATGGATGCATTGACTACTCTCTTAGATTTGTCTGTCAATAATTTCTTGGGGGAAAAGAAAAAAGTTAATTTTCAAATAATTCTGGACGAAATGATAAGCTTCCCAGCATTCATTAAGGATACCTCTTCTCTGCTTCGCACGATAGCGTCATACAACATCCCTCCTAATATAAAGCGCATAGCTACTTTTCTCACAATGGATACGGCTTTAAAGGAGTTAGCAATTGCTGTTTTGGCCGGAGGCGAGAGCTCCTTATCATACTTTTGATTGACAAATGAAGCGATGGGGCCGGTCTGGTAGCGCGACTTGAACATCCCTGTTTCTACCCCAATTAGTAGTGACCCTACAAAGAGAAGGCCCAATGTAGTGTCAAAATTTGAGCACAATTTTTTTGCATTCCTTGCGGACTGCATTTATTACCCAAGCCTCCAACAATCATATTAGCTTCGCAGAGTGTCAGAAAAATTCGACGTTTAATTCTGTGTTCGTCTTTCAAGTGAAATTTGAAATTTACAAATGTAGGGTGTCCCTCGAAGTTTATAGCTGGCGTTTTGGAAAAAAGAGGTCGAAATATAGACGGAAGCCTAGATGGGTTATCAACTACGTGGTAGTAGTCGCGCAAAATTGGGGTCCAGATGGACCATTGCGGGTTCGGCCTCCAAGGCATCGATGGTAGGCGGTCTTGAGTCGGATTTTCGTTGTTGTTTGATTCGACCTCCATTTTGAGTGGGGATAGCAAATATAAGCTAGTTTCTAAAGGAAATATCGGATGAAGTCTACATGAGCATGAGCTGTGGAGAAAATGTTTCACAACAGTTCACAAATTTTGCAACCATTAGTTTTAGGAGCCGAAAAAATGTATTACAGGCAATGGGTTGACATAGGAATTCTACTAAATTCCCTTATTGAGAACTTATTCTATGACTGAGGAGGATTATACTTCCAACCTGGTGATTTTGTACTGAATAACGATCTGCGACTTTTTGAGTTCGAAGTACAAAATCAAGCATAAAGGCCGTAATTTATTGTAACGCTCCAACAAACCCGATCACAAAAATTTAAATTGTATACATACTATGAATACGAAACGCATATAAAAATGAACTTGGTTTTTGTCTGTGTACCAACCATGTAAGTATTCAAAAATGCAAGCACATTTACAAGTGGAACAAGTCTTTTATCATTACTATAATTTAACACGCTCTAAAACGGACACAAAAAATCCATCTGTTAAGTCACTTTCATCGGCTTTAACACACATCTCGGCCCACTCATAGTTATCATTGGTTAGTCGATGCGGCCAGTCGGGTAACGCTCGTTTTAATTTGAAAGACCAGTCGATTCCACTCAGACCTACTTCAGAACGATACGGCGCTTCAGTATTAATCCAGTTAAGCGCTGCTGCGACAACGTCTTCGTTCTCTTCAGAGTTAATAGAACACGTGGAATAAACTATGCGTTTCACACTAGGAAACTTCATAGCATGACGAAGTAGCTTTTCCTGGTAGTATTGTAACTTTTGTAATCGCTCTGAATTCTTTTCGTTCGATTGTTGGAGCTGAATTTCCAAACGTCCATACATCCCTGATAAAATGAAGAAAAAGATGTTAGGTTTTTATTCATAATAGATTTCATGAAAATGCTTCATAACTTTCAAAAAAATATTTACCAGAGCCGGAACAGGAGGGATCCACCAAAATATACTCAACATCTTTGTAGTCATCTGGGGATAGGTCAGTAAAGTTTATATTCAAAGTGGTTACATCATTGGCTCCAACATTTTCCAAAATCATTTTTAGTGTTTCGAATCGTCTGCTGCTTTTCTCAATTGCGATAATGTGGCTTTCATTATTCGTCATTGCAGCTAGAAGAGATGTTTTCATACCAGGAGCAGCACAAGCGTCAATTATTTCACGGCCTTTTCTCGGTTTCAACGCTACAGCGGCTAAGCAGCTGGCCTTAAAAGTTATAAAACAAATTTAATTGACATTTTGTTTTGCATTGGATATCTGAAAATTTGCACACTTGAATTCACAAACCTTGTCTTGTAGGACAAGAGATCCGTCAAGGTAAAGCGGATGATTATGGAGCTCCGTGCCTGTTGCAAAAACAATCAAATTTTCTACAAAGTTATCCACGCTGAAATCGTTCGGGCCTAGGTCATAGTATTCCACATCGTAGACTTGGTTCCATCCTTCATTGTGCAAATATGATATTGCATCTGCAAGGCTCATTTTTAACGTGTTTACGCGCACATATCTCGGCTTCTTGAATTCGTTAACTTGATCTAAAAATTAATACAAAAGCCATTATAAATCAATATCTGTTCATACTTCACAATAAAATATAATCAATCGGAAAAATTAAATTTGCTACTAAAATACCTTTTCCATTTTACTCAAACTCTGGGGTTTTCTTATACAATTGAATAATCTCTATAAAAATATCTAACTAAGAAGAGCAACTAAACAAAATATTGACTAAAAAGTGGTTTAATGTCTTTTTCAGTTCGTTTTTTTCTCCTCTGTAAAGTTTTGAGGGTCTCGGAATGCTCGGATAATATAAACGGAAATTATAATCCAAACTGTGACAACTGCAGCTATAATCGGCAGTATGAAATCCCAGCCAACCGGGACGGAGTAGTACTCATTGATGACATGTTGAGTTCCAAAATAGCTTACAAATGGGAGTATGAACATGCACATACTAACCACGAAGAACTCCGAGAGCACTGCTATTTCATAGCTCATTTTGATTGGCTTAATGAATAAATTATGAATCTTCAGACTTGATTTTTTTGTAACGATTTTTAAGAGCTTCTCAGAATGCGTAAAGTTATCACAGGAAATTTCTCCGTCAAAAAAGTTGTCACAGGACAGCTAGTGTCTGGAAAAACCATGCAGAAATACAATTTTTTAAAGAGATTCTTGGGTTCATGGAAAATTTGGATGCGACGGACCATGAGTTTGAGAAGAAATTGGAAAAGGCTTTGAAAACTACTGCAGCAAATTTATAAGCAACACATATTCGTAACAACTTTATACCTTGGTCCCCTTTCCCCCCGTCAATTTCCCCCAGGATCTTTTCAAACTTTTCCTGATAGGAAACAATAGTGACAACAGGTTTCGACTCCCCACCAAGTCGTTTTTTACCCCAGAGCAGTTCTGTGATAAGAACTTTGGCGAGGTGACTCTGCTTCGATAAGCCCACCTCCTTGTTGAAAAGTTTCGACTTTTCTACAATCTCATTTAACTGGGGCGCATGCTTTAGGGCCTCTGATACAAGGGCCGTGATTGCTTTTACATTCTAAGACAAACAGAAAAAAAAAACAAACAATTTTTTAAAAGGGATAATCAATCATGCACAGTTTTACTAGAAATTCAGATTTGAGGGTTATAAAAACTTATTTACTGGGTGTTTCAAGGAATGAATAGCATTTTTCAAGCCTTCCCCATTCTCTTCAACTTGCTTCAGGGCCTTGGCCGCCTCTTTGTATAGCCGGGGTACCTTAACCGAATGTGTCTTCCGCGCATAACCTTCACCAGTGGTGGCAGTTTCTGATTCCATTTAAAGCACAGTTGTACAATTTTTTTTTAAATGGTGATTTTAGCGTTTGTGTCAAGCTCTCACAATAGAACAAGAGTATAAGTATCTATTGATCTGACAGATTTTCACTTAAAATTACAACTGATACTGTTTCAGTTTGGTTCTATTCGAGGATTGGAACTTTTTCATGAACACATGTTTTTTTTTAAATTGAAGAATATAAAAAATTAATTATTTAGTACTAAGACACGTGCAGTTTATAATTTCAATTTTACAGTAAATTAACGCAGACCACAATTCCGAGGTATAGAAGAAAAGTCAGGTGTGCGTATTTGCAAGCACTTGCACATGCACAGTTCTCTCACAACATCTACTCTGCACGCGTGTTTGATTTTCTATTAGGGCAAACTAAGCTGGAGTGAATGCATGGAAAAGAGTGGTACAGAAATTTGCAGTGAGGAATCAATTCTCCAGATCGGTAGGTATGCTCATTTGCAGTTTAATATTAATGAAATTTAGATTAAGATTTATTTGAAACACAAAGTATAACTAAATCATGACAAGGTTCGGCATGGATTGGTATAAAAGAGCAAACATTAAAATTCCTGGTCCAGGCATTCAATAATAATATATTGAATGCGTACCATAACAGTACTTCAATGACTTTTATTTATGCACTCACCATAATTTTATAATATTGAATATACAATACCGATTATAACTCAAAACGCTGAATGGAAATTGTATTACAATACGTAACCGCTGTTGGTGAAAGTTTATTTTAAGACAAATGTTCATTTGAAAGAAGAAATTATAATTTGAGATTGTCTTATATGCGGTATCATTCATCATTGGAACTTTTTTTAAATTTTGAAGGTCATTTTCTCACCTTCAATTCAATGCATTACTGCTAAAAATGTGTTTAAACGACTTCTTGATATAAGGGCGAATGATGTATTTTCTTGAAAACATTGCGTTGCAGTTTTTTATTCATACATGATACATTTATTAGCACGTACGTCAGCATGTCAGAATTACCAACTATCTAATTTTGTCGTATCATGTGGATGTAACGCCTAGATTTAGAATTGCCTTTGCTTGTTAATTGTTATATAATACTTGAAGGAGGTGCACCAAGCTGCAACTATGTATGATGATTTTTCTCCACGTGTTGACCAACAGTCATATGTCATAGACTTCAGACATGACTAGTATTAGTAGATATTTTATTTTGCTCTTTCGCTCAACAAAAGTAGTAAAAATCTAAGATGATAATATTTTGAATTACAGTAATTAACCTTCCCAACATGTTTGTACAAACTACCTCAAGAAAAGCTATCCAGACATGAATATTATTTTACAATTGGAAATTATACCATAAAGTTATTCCCACAGTCAGGGCATAAAGGTTTACGACTTGGCGACACGTGGAATCTAGCTTTTGTAGTTTGACAGATTTAAAACAAAGTGCATCGTATTTTCGTATCATAATATACATAATGAAACTTATATTTCCGACCAGTAGTGCGATAGTGTATCTTAAAGATTGCTGACGACAGCCATTAAAATGTTGCTCTTATCTAACCTTTTTAAAAGTACACGCATGAACGCCCTCCTACTTCCAGCGATTCTCAACATTACCATGTAATGGTATGATTGTGCAACATTTTTTATGAAAGGCGCGGGTGTATCCATTCTGGTCCAGTTAATTTGATTCTTCGTGTAAGTCTTATCCAAACCGTGGGAATAAACACGTTGATGAGGAGTTAATACGAAAACAAAACAACAAGTTCTTCACTAGTAGATTGTATTACGTCAAAGGCAACTTTGTTGGCCAATGCATTCAAAATTGATTGTACAGACTTTTTATGATGCGGCATGATAGAGAGCATAAAGCATAATATTCGTAATAGTGGTGACTTTTTCTATTTGTTATTTAGTCTGGAACATATTATATTCCGTAGTAGCGCACAGCGCACCGCAGGCAAACTTCCTTCCTCAACGTATTTTATGTTAGATACAAACCTAGTAGGAATTTTCCATGAGTTAAAAAACATTAGTCACAGTTCGTGATTGATGTAAATTTGGCATTGATAACTAAACAATAATGTACATGTATTTACATACATGTGTGGCTGTAACATTTTAAAATTTGTAAGATTCAAATAATCAACGAATTTGAGAGTGGCATAGATAGCGACCTACCCCTTTAACTCGAAACAAGAGTCAAAATCATGAAAGAGCCACTTAAGAGAAGCTTGCGTAACATTTTTATTATTAGTAATCCGCCTGACATAATGGAATATTAATACATATAACGTAATGTGTGGAAACGGAAGTTACAAAATTTGGAAACATGCTCTAGCATTGACATCTGCATTCATAGGAAATGAAATTTGAATTATAATTGGTACGCTTTATAGAAAATGGATATATCGGAGCCTTCTTAAGTAAAATGAGAATGATTTGCACAACAAAACCATTTAAATAAAACAAAGCGAAATATTGTTTACCTTGATTAAATATTTTCGTAATCTATAAATAACCTTTTTGTTGTTAAAAGGCGTGACTTTTGTTTTGCTCACTATTATTGGTTCTTATTCAACCTACATAAACTATTCTTCCTGAAGCTTTTCAAAAGCTAAGTTCAATATTCCAACGAGACAATTTTTATCTAGTGTCAGACGTGAAGTGGGTCATGTTTTAGAAAGCCGGATGACAAAATGACAACGCAGAAGTCATTTAATAAAAAGAATATCGTCAATGCACAAAAATCTTTTCAGTAATATCTCATATATTGTTCATATATTACAAAAGGTGTTTTGATTCTCGCCAAAAATGTCAGAGCAAAACAACCTCAATGGCTTTATTTTCGGAACTCTTGTTTCTGAACTGGTTGTGTGTTTACAAAACACCGACTAAATCATTGGAAATCTATTGGGTTAATCCGTTGATGGTAAATATTTTGTCAAAGTAGAAACACACAACACAGAACTATACATGGTCGTTCATTAGAAAGGTGTCAAGTGGATTTTGTTCAGTTTGCACAATACATTTTCAGAAACCGACAAAGGGTGAAATTCACTGAGTAAATGAGTATAATTGAGACTGTAAACAAACAATACAAAATTTTTAATAGACCTTTTAATGCTATCAATGTCGAGCTTTTGACGTTTCGCAGTTCCCTGCAAGTTTTCTCAGTAAACATGAAAATGTAAGAGACCACCGAATGAAAAACTAAATACCTATATAGTTATGTGATTAAATCCAAGCTACAAAGGATATATGGGCTTTCTGTTCTTATCAAATGACAGTTTTTTTTTTCATTTATCATTGCACGTAATCCTGTGTAACTGCATTAGAAAATAAAATGTCAAACGTAAACCCACAGGTTTCCTCGGTGGAGACAAGAGCGATGCCCTTATGTTCTCAAGATATTTTTGTGTTTCACTATCGCAAATGTACAGTAACTATAATGTTGAGGTATCCGGTATGTATCCAGTTAGATGTTAACATTATAAAAGATACTGCTCATGCCAACTCTATTTTAACGGCGTTTCCTCTTCATAAAAGATTATCTCATAACGCGTGTGAAACTATGAAAGTAAAAATAGCATTTCACTTTTTCAGGTATGCCTTTATGTTACAAATATATATGATTTGTGAATCATAAAGCATAAAGTGCGTGATATAGAATTAATTAGCTCAGAAAAGACTCAAGACAATTGTCAAGAATGTTTTCTAATTCCTGAGATTTTTACTAACTGAAACAAGCCTATTGTATGCTCGTGTTTTACAACATACGTGTAAGTAATACACAAATTTTTTTACCTGCCTGAACTGCTGCTGCCGTATAGGAAGACAAAACCTGTCTACGTGCGAAAAGTATAACTTAAGCAAACAGTGCAAGTTTTGTTCATTTATGCCGGTGTGGGTTATTATCGCATCCTCATTTTCTGTTTGATCTGTGGAAGTGATGCTT